>JAQIYI010000407.1:0-19707 GCA_034700265.1 Polyzonium germanicum | reverse complement strand
TCGAAAAACGTTCTAACAGAACGCAGCACAAAACAAAATGGCAGACACCCCCGAAAATCCCGAAATCGATTCTCACACTACTATAATTCCTTTCAAAACTTCCTCCCATATAAAGGCCGTGCAAAATAGTACGTGGCAACTATTTTGCACGGCCTTTATATGGGAGGAAGTTTTGAAAGGAATTACTTGACAAAACTATCTTTTAATTTTGAAGATTATGGGCTTAATTGTGTGGCGATTAGCGCACCTCAGCGCTACCTAGTAGGTCATACCCTAACCTTGTGACCCAATTTAACCTTTGCTGAGGATGCAACTCTGCACTCTTACTTTCCCCCTGCTTGAGAGCAGTTCGTTCTTAATAGTGTTCCTCATGTCAGAACCCCATGAATAAACCTTTATGTTCTCATTTCCTAATTTAAACCTTGGCGTCACTTTGGAAACGATATCCCTAACATCGCTTAAGTATGAGTCCACGATTTCAACCTGTGAGCCTAAACCACCCGGTTAGCCACAACTGGTGGAGGTGTGCGCATTCTTCAGTGGATTTTCGAGGTTTGGAAGAGTTTTAGGTGGTTAGTTCTGTTGATAAAAAAGCCTAAACCGCCTATTACACAACAGACAAAGATGGAAGCCATCCACCATGAAGAAAGAGGACCTGCCAACCACAGATCCCGTGGCAGGCACCTCGACTCAACAGGGTTATAGGCCGCCACCAGATTCAATAGCTGGCGTGCCAGTGGGCCTACCCTACCAAAAGACGGAAAGTTTCTGCAAGAGTCAGTGGCCAGACCATCTGGTCTACAAAAGAATGCTGTGGTTCCGAATATGGACAATTGGAGTATGTGGTCACAAAAATCGTGGGTTTCGATGTTGAAATTTGATGTTGAAGTCCGATGAGCGATTGGTTCATAGAGCAAATCAGTCTCAAATGAAAGTCTTCAGTAGTTACAATCGGTTGTCACCAGACGATTGGTGTTGATGTTATCAGTGCGGTTGACGACGGTGTTTCCTGTACGATCCGTGATATTGTGGTTCGATAATTGGATTTGACACTCCAGGGAATGGCTCACGCTTCGAGAACTCGGCTTCGGCGTTTCGGTTACGGTCTCAGCTTCAGCTTGCATTCGATGAAATCGGCTGTTTCCGTGAAGAGACGCTGCGCTAGCTCAACTTTTAACCCATCGGACTCGAGACCCTTTGATTGGAGTTGACGACGTAAATCGGCTACAGGCAATAAGAGAAGAGAAGTCAAGCGATTTGAATGGAGCAACGTTACGATTGCAGGGTTGACGGATTCTGTTTCAGTGTCGTCTCTTCGAATTGTTGGTCATCTGTTGAATTGGAGTCAAATCCTGTCGTCGGCTGCGCCATGTGAGAATCGATTTTGGGCGTTTCGGGGTTTTTTGTAGTGTCGGCCATTTTGTTTCGGGGGTGCTACGATCTGTTAGAACGTTTTTCGGAAAACAAGACTGTTGCGATGTTGAATTGCGATTGTTCAATAGTAGGCCTATTGCGATGAGAACGAATCGTTCAATGACTCACAATCACTGCGTTATAACTTGAAAATATAACTGTTTAAAGATGAATAACCGTTGTTACAGAATATCGCAACTGAGTTGAAATTAAATGATAAGTTGAACGCTGTCAAGTTCTGTTAGAACTTGTTAGACGATTTAAAACGATAATTAAAACGATAAAGGAAAAAAAACGATTTTGCGAATTGTTCATGCGACTTGCATGGTCGATGTCGATGCGATTACTGCAATGCGGAGAGAAAGTGTATTTGTCAACTGAATGCTGTGACGTGTGCGCGCGATGATGTAGGGGAGATGGCAAGTGTCTCAGGGACGTGCTGTACTCTGGTGGTGAAGCGCGATGCTCACATAAGTATGCATTACGGCCTCAGGATCGTCCTTTAGCAGACGACAGCTGGGTGCAAACTCCGTGTCTTAGCATACAACAATCGTACACTCGAACCGAGTGAAAAAACTCATCTGTGTCAGAGAAAAATGTTTAGCAATTAATTTGGCATAAAAGAGTACACCGCCTACTTGTTTGCTCGTCCGTTCACTATCGTCATGGCCCCACATGCATTATGCATCTTCTTACGTGCATCTCTGGTTCCCAGAGGATGGCACGATAGTAAATATTCTTGGAGAGCTGTAACTACTCGATCAATTACAAGATTAGCAAGACTCAACTCGACGCAGACTGCTTGTCTCGAAATCCACTACCATTAAAGGAGGGAGACTCAGAGGTTAACCAGGCATTGGAGGACGCTGCGGATTATGCGGTGTTTTCAGTGTTACCTGGGAAGAATTATTTGACTGAACAAGCCATGGATCCCGCCTATACTCCTTGAGATGACCGAGAGTATGTTGACGTCAAAGGCATAATATACGCTATAATCGACAAATCCCAAAAAGTTGCAGCTGGGTGTGCTGCATGAAATGCATGACCAACAAGAATCAGGACATTTCAGAGTGGCGAGGACTGGACAACGAAAGATTCAATAGCACGTATGTTTCTTACAACGTCGATAGAGTTTTCCAAACTCCAAAACCTCATCACGTTCAGGACTGCAGCAGAGATGTGCGTACGGATACCTGCCGCCTTTGAGCAGCGATCTGAAGCAAATAAGCTGACATTACAGCAGAATATCTTCGATCACCGCATGGGCAAGTCCTAAAGCATGAACTCTCATGTAACAAAAGTTGAAGCGCTCGTCATGCAGTTGAGTGAGGTGGCGAGATTATCAGCGAGGTCCCTATAATTGCCAAGCTCATCGGTAGTCTTCCAGCGAAGAACATCGCTTTGCAGATGGCATGGGATTCGGTTTCGCCAAATCTGCAAATGAGAACAAAATTGGTCACTCGGCTTCTTAAAGAGGAGCAACGCTTGGGATCGCCGAACACCGATCAGCAAGCTCTAGGTTCATCCTTCAAGGGAGCAAGAAGTCATCAAACAAGAAAGAAGGTGACTGTTTTTACTGCAAAAAGCATGGTCATTGGAAGTCCAAGTGTCGACAGCTAAAGCGAGACAAGGGCTTGTCATACAACGAGGACGACAAAAGCGCCAAGGCAGCAGCGAACGCCGAGTTACTTTGCATGGAGTTCGACAATATTTGTCTGGTTTTGATCAACGACGTCTGGTTCACAGACTGGAGCGTCGCAACACATGACTCATCGGAAGGAGTCGTTTCTCTCCTTGGCTTCATCAGCGGACAGCATCATTCGTCTAGGCGACAACACTGTGTAAATTGCGAAATTCCTAAAGTATATAATGGCGAGTTATTGTACGCTAGTCACTTCTCGTACAAGTTCCAATGTTACTACGTCTCTCGTCATTCTGATATTCTGTATTTTAATTAACCAAAGTATTTTACAGTTTACTATATTAAATCAAAGTTAAAGTGTTAACTGGTAGTTGCGTGCTGTTGGACTGTGTCAAACGAACTACAATCACAACATCGACAAACAAAATACCATGTGGCCATCAGTTAAAGAATTTAATTCTGGGAGTGAATTTTTTGCAGTTCTTTCGTAAAAACGCTTTTAAAAATCAAAGTAGGTGCGGTTTTTTGGGCCACCGGGTATATTGTAAATATATGTTGGTATATATTTTCAATTTAATATATTTATCTTGTGGCGATAACAGCGCCAACCTGTTTGATGTATCGGTGTTTGGTAGCGGACACTTTCTAAAAAGTAGTTACCAGGTGATACTAGATCACCTTTTTGTCAGATTTTGTTAGATTCGGCTGAGAGTAGTCACATTTTGGCTCAGTGCCTAATCCGTATTGATTTCGTTTACTTTCAATTTAACGGACTTAAGCAGTTTCTCCTTTCTTTTGGTATTAATTCACAAGTCGTTGAATAAATCGTATTTTATGTTTTCAACCCCAACCTTTCGGTGTGTCTCCGTGCGTAAGCAGAAAACTAGTGTCCGGTAACTCTAGTATTGTGGCCTGTAACACCCTCAGATCGCCACAATCTCACATATATTATAAATATATTATGTCATAGATTTATAATTCAGATATTTTGCTTCCTAATATTTGTAACAAATCTCCCAGGCAGCTTGGCGGCCCGTAGCGTTGTGTCCGGCACCCTTTGTTGCCAGCTCTCTGCCCACTTAGCTCTGCTAGAATGAGTGGCAGTCTGTAAGTGAGTGAAGCGGTTTATCGCTTCAAAGTGAAGTAGGATGGGGATCTTTTCTATAAATCCTATCTAAGAAATTTAGGGTGACGGCTTGGAAAGGGGGGGGAGTCCATCAAGCAATATCAATATCAAGTAGGCTATACATTTGATGTAAAAAAAAAAGCGTGAAGCCTGCGTGGCAGAGTGGTTAAAGTACTCGCACACCAGTGGTTCGAGTTCGTGCCCTGGTAGTCAGAACTTATTTTTTTTCCTTTTCATTTCAAGAACGCAGACAAACTTAGGCCTTCGACTATAGTCCTCAGTTCATTTGAGAAAACTTTCCTTGAGTTTTGACTCAAGTCTTGAGTTTGTTCACTAGCTCATGTTTGGCTGCGACTCAAATGAGTTTTTTCAAAAGGAGAATCGATGTTGGTTTTTGACATCGATGTCAAACGATATAATATCGAAGAGAATCAGCTCTGTTATTTAAAAATGGCGGACACTGAGCCAAAAAAAAAGATCTTTTCAAATCTCGAGAGATATCTTATTGAATTTACTTGAAAATAAACATTTTAGAATGTAAAAAAAGCGATGTAGCAATTTCATTGAAGAAGGCGCAAGCCTGGGAGGAAGTGACAAAAGGTTTAAATGCACAGTTGCACACTTGCACAGGTTGGCGTGATGAACAGGTCAGCTCAGCAACTAAAAAATGCTGGAGCAATTTGAAGGCAAGAGCAAAGAATGATGTATGAGAAAATAGAGGTTATTTGTCAAAAGATTGCGCAAGAGTGGAGAGATCTCATGAGCCTCGAGGAGGGTCTTAAGGTCCACAGGCTTCAGAAGAGTCAGCGTGCGGTGGCCATCATACCAGCGCAAGCGAATCACCTTGAAAACCCACATTATGATGATCATATTTTCCACCTTATTGTTGCCACAGGTAAATATATTGGCAATATTAAAAAATATGTATGCCATAACTGCATGTAGGCCTACCATAACTGCATGTAGGCCTACCATAACTGCATGTAGCCTACCATACATCCATGTAGGCATCCTTAACTGCATGTAGGCATCCATAACTGCATGTAGTCCTAACATACATGCATGTAGGCTACCATACATGTATTTAGGCCTACCATTAGTCGAGTAGTGCTACTTGCTGAAGCAAGACATGCAAATATTTAAAGTTATGGTCAACTTGTATAATTTGTGCCTATTATTATATTCATTTTAGGTTATTACAACTACATGAAGAGGCATTATTTTGCAAATAGATTGTTGAGAGAAAAAACACATTTTATCTTAGCGTCGCTAGAATTAGGCATTGCTTTAGAGTGGGAATCACTAATTGTAATTTGCTAATTTTCTTTCAATTTTATAGAGATGCTTCCTGATGCAGTTGTATCTACAGAAATGGATCAAGTGAGTCAAACTGCCAAGGATTATGAAACTGTGAGCAGGCCAACTGGTATAACAAATTAAAATTTATTAATAGGATAATGTAACTAATTTATAAATTGTAAGTAAAATAAAACATGAAAAACTTTATTCTTAGCTGGAACATCAAAGAACAAACTGACTAGCAACATCCCAACCAAGTTGAACAATCAGAATCTCTTTTAGGCCAGTTTGAAACACATGCAGCCTCCGAGTTGCGCTCAGCCTGATCCGAATCCAACACAGCAAGGTCATGCTAACACGAAGGATAGCCAGAGCAACAGTCCGACATCATGACAACATCAGGTCAACACTGAATCTGATTTTAACGCTCACGGCCTTAATGGTGACGCCTTGTTAGTTGAAATGGACAAGCAGCCAGCTCGATCAACACAACAGTTGAGGATGGCACAAAAATCTTTTTTGCTGGCTGAGGACAAGGAGACTGGCCTTTCTCTACAGATCCTTAGGAAGGGAGAGCATTCCAACGTGAAAAGCACAAACAAGAACTTGCACTTTTAAAATTTTAACATAGAACAATGGTGGCCAAGGTAAAGGACAACCTGGTGACACTGCTGAACGACAGCAACTACGTGACATGGTGTGTAAAAATGAAGTGCATTCTCAACGGGACAAGGTATAGCACGTCGTGCAAACTCTGCAGCCAGCGACGGGCGTGGTGTCGCATCATGCTCGGCATCGATGACAGCCAGATCATCCACATCGGACATCTGACGATTGCGTACGAGGCATGGAATACATTGAACAGGCTCTAGAAGCGGACATCGCTCGGCAGTCAATTGTTTCTGCACCGTAAGTTGTATACAACGCGGTTTACATTGGGACATTTGCGAGACCGTATCAACGGGATGTTGGAGGTCATGTGCAAGCTTTGCACAGCAAAAGTCGACATCAGCGCCAGCGAGATGGTTGTAGCTCTTCTGGCAAGTCTGCCGGAATGTACTCCACGCTAGTCACTGCGCTAGAGGGACGGGATGAGGCAGAACTGACGGTCGACTACGTCACCAGCAAGATGCTTGACGAGCATCAGCGGCGAGAACAGTGGAACGATGGCAGGTGAACCAGGGTTGGTGCTTCAAGCGACAGGTACGTCGAAGTCAAGTGATCATAAGGGGTCATCATGGCAGTCGAGGGAGTCGACAGCGATGTCAAGTGATGGGCAATCGAGCGATGAGGAGGCGGAACAAGAGTGTTTCTATTGCCACAAGCCAGGGTAGTTCAAATCTGAGTTCAGGCATCGTCAGTGGGACATGCGGCGCAAGGGTGGCAACGGCAAGGATTCCTCAAGTTGGTGACCGCATTCACGAAGAGGTCTGGTGGCAGAACGGCGAAGGACATCGCATTCACCACTAGGGAGCGTGCCGGACACATCAAGGACAACTGTGAATGGCACATCGACTCCGGTTATACGAGCCACATGACCAGCAATCGGGCATTCTTTGTGGAGCTGAGGCCGGGAACTCCAAGGTTGTGTAGGCCAACAACGAGGTCATCAGGGCAACGTGCATTGGCACCAGACAGGTGCAATCCTGACTTCCCTGATAGAACTATAGGTGTCATCACATTGCTGAACATCTTCTATGTGCTGGGACTCTAACAGAGGACTTATCTCCATGGGAAGGATCGTGGACCATGGGTTTCAAGTGATCTTGTTCAAGGATGGGTGCCAGGTGCCAGGTGGACTAACGGACTCGTCGTGGCCACAGCCAAGCATCAGGGCAGTTTGTTAGTCCTCAGGCAGCAGGGACAATGAGCGTGAGCAGAGTGCCGCAGTAGAAGTGTGCTGTTGGCAAATCTATGCCGCAGGCATCGCAGATCACGTCGAGGTCCGGTGGCCATCCAGATAATGTTGGACAATGGTCCGATGCAAGCAAGCGTGCAGGAGCCAGAATGGGCGGTCAGCAAGGAGGACGACAAGGCAAGCATCGTCAGCACTCCAATCGTAAGTCCCAGGGTGACTCCAGGCAGCAGTGCAGAAACATAGACACCACAACCCGCACTGAGGAAGGTCTTCAATGCCATCCGGTTAGCGGTGGTTTCAGGGGCGGTCAGCGAGGAGGTGACAAGTCAAGCGTCGTCACCACTCCGATCGCAAGTCCCAGGTCCAGGCCATCAGGACCCAAGTTCAAGCCAGCAGCACCAAAGGTGGCTATAGCAGCACCTAAGGCGGCAATGGCAGCACTGAAGGCAGTGGCATCAGCACCAAAAGTGGCTACACGAGCACCCAAGGCGGTGACATCAGCACGGACGGCAGAGACAACCACACCAAGGACGGTCTTCCAAGACATCCCTTCGGCGGAGGTTCCAGGGTAGTCAGCGCCCAAGCAAGGGCCTTCATCGCAGGAGGCAAAGTCATCAGTGTCTGGTTAGGACCATCGAGATGGCAGTTTTCAACACAGTTTTGGGCCACGTCTACAATCGTCCGGGGACCAGGACGTGGGACATCGTTTGCGGGATCATCGTCAGCATGACATCAGCGATCTCAAGTACTTTTTGTCGGAGATGACACCGGATATCAACACCAGGCTGCTCGATGAGGAACTGTTCGAGCACTTCACGATGACGCTGGGACTCCAAGTTCTACGCAAAGATCGTCGAGAATGGGTGTTGGAGGTATCAGCATTGAGCCAAGGCATCGGCATTGACGGGTAATTCTCATCGTATAAACAAAGTTAGTTTGTTCCACAAAGTCGTCAGGGGAAAAAATTCTACATAGCATCAGTTAATTGGTGGAAAATTGAAAATTTGTTTCTTATTGGTGCTCACTAACCATCTTGGATAAATTTAACAATATTTATTATTCAGTGCTACATATTTTATATCATAATTTGCTATTTTATTGTATTTTTCTCTCATAGCCTTATGGACGTTCGTGCCTCTTTCGCCTCTGTATAAAAAATATACTTAACAAAACTTAAAATGTCTCGGAGTGACTCTTTTGCAGACCTTTCGTAAAAACGCTCTTAAAAATCAAAGAACCATCCAAATTAAAATACCGTTAACCCTCTAATTACCAAGAATTTTTGTATGCGTTGATTACCACTGGGGTCCATATGGACCCCAGTAGTAAATAAGTGTTAAAAGCATGTTTGCATGGGTATTATATATTTTTTGCAAATGTCTCTCTGCACTTTCTGTCAACCATTTCAAAATGACTTTGTTTAGATCATTCGTCATAAAAAGTTAAATGCAGAAGATGCAGAGTCAAAGTTTCATTTTGCATGTCTTGTCATGGTATTGAACGTAAAAACTACCCATAACTATTACCCATTGATATAAAACTTTTCAACCATCTAATATCTTGTTGTAGGCCTAGGTCAAATTAATGACAGTCAGGTTGTTTTGCTAATTTTTTGATGACTACATCATACAAAATATTCATTGGGAAAACAGTATTGCAGTCCATATGGACCCCATGGTAATTACAGGGTTAAGCTGTTTTAAAGGTAATGGATAGACCTATCCAATAAGTTAAGAACAAGTTTTTTAGCCGTTATGAAACCAAACAATTCACGCACGGAAAGTAGGTGTGGTTTTTTGGGCCACATAGTTTGCTAACCTCGATTTCTGTGTTTTTTAAGGGAGGAACGAGTCAGGACGACGTCGATTTATGCCTGGCTATTTCTGCGAGCAAGTACGGGTACAATCATGAAATTCATGAGCTAATTAGGGTGTCTTAGACAGAAGTCAAGTTTTTTTTTAAACACAAAAAATAATTAGGCTTACGAATTTATGACGCGTTGGCAAACTCATAAAAAAATATATTTGAAAACAAAGAAAATCCATCAAATCGCTCAAAATTCTGATATGTCGAAGTGGCGCCATGCGGCAACAAGACACCTGTCCGAAAGTTTTTGCGTTTGTAAGCCATTTGCACCCATTCTGCCAAATGTGCACATAGGCATACCCATGACAAATGACGACGCACATTTTAAAGCATTTTCTGGAACGCAGAAACACACAGAATGTTTCGTTTCGCCTTTTGAGTGACTATACGTGAAAACGTTTGAAGATTTTTAGGGCACGCAAAATTTTCATGACTATAGCTCGACCCACACTATCACGGTTTAGCGTTGAGGTCGTCGCGAGCGTCAGGCATTGCGAGTGTTGCCAGTGTTGTTCAATAGCAAATGTGGTGCTGCAGACTTGAGTAATCAACAACGACCCCAGCACTCACTGAGAGGGCCTGACGCTTAGCCTGTGAGACTAGAGTGGTTTAAGCCTTCAAAGTTTAGATCAATGCGAAAGAAGAGGGGGAATGCTGACCACCCTCATTGGTTGACGCACCACCAAGAGGGCGGAGGAACGCCCTCTTTACCAGGATTAATATATAGAGATTAATGTGGAATTGTGAATGGAATGAAATGTTATTCGCCTCGCCTCTCTCCCACTCGTGACCAACAACGACTTGGGTCACCATATCGGGGTGACATGGATCCAATTAGATCCCAAGGCTCTTAAAAAACCATGAGATAACACAAATACCCAATGGATAAGGAAGAAATCGAACCCCTACTGCCCAGTGGTCAGGATCGAGTAGGCCTTCAGAGAGCGAGCTCAGACCGAGTTAGGTATGGGAAAAATAATAGCCTAAATTGTAAGTTATAAATTATACGAATTAAAATACATCATTTTATTAACCAAAAATTTTTCCCCCCACAGTGAGTGTAAGCCATACTATTACGAGAAGGGTGCTCGCAATAGGACGGCTGGTACATTATGGCTGTCCCCATGCTACTTCCGGAAATAAGGGTGATGGTTTGGCCAACGCATTGGAAGATTGCAGAATATTTTGTGGAAAATTATTCCATTTTCCTCATTATTCGAGCAAGTTATGAAATTTATTGTGATCAATCTTTGTCACATTCAACGAGGGAAGTATTTTCCATATGAGTTTGTGGAAGTCCTTCGCTCTCATCAACAATTAATAAGGTCAGCTTGACTTTTTTTTTGTATTTTATAAATTTGGATATTACGATGAGAACTGAGGGAGAGAACCGGAAATGCCATACTGAAGGTTGAACAATATTTACTATTTTTTTCTCAAACAAATTGGTAAATATCGATTTAGATTTTTGGCAGGTGCACACGTAGGTTTCATGAAGCTGCATTGGGATCACGTAAGGTAAATCGGTTAAGATACATGTACACCTTCCCTCTGCCGTTACACACACGAAATGGAGTTATTGTACTTAATCGCTTCTAATATTATTCGCAACAAAGTGGCACGTGTTTATTGGAAGTTTGGGGTTAAAAGAAACAGGTGGCCGAAATTCGCGCGCATCGTCTCTTGCGAGGGTGAATCCATTAGCTAGGCATTGTACTCTAGATGGTAGAATTATATTATGGGAATTGTAGACGTATAATTTTTCCTGGGTCGACGATTATATTTAAGGATCAATGGGGTGAGATAATGAGCGACACATGCTGGATTTAGTTAGGACATAGGGTGTCGCTCGTGGGTCATCCCAGAGTTCAGTCTAGCTGCAGATAATGTTTTTTCGAGTGGAGCGAGGTTGTAAACCTCGAGTGGCTCTTCATCCTAGTTGGTTTAGCAGAAGGGTCAATTCGTTTATTCAGGACAGTTTAAAATAAGAATCCTTTAAGACTATAATTTCTAAAAAAAAACGATAAATACTCGTGACCTATGTTTGAGTACCTATGATACCCTATGTTTTTGAATGTGACAAAGATTGATCACAATAAATTTCATAACTTGCTCGAATAATGAGGAAAATGGAATAATTTTCCACAAAATATTCTGCAATCTTCGAATGCGTTGGCCAAACCATCACCCTTATTTCCGGAAGTAGCATGGGGACAGCCATATTGTACCAGCCGTCCTATTGCGAACACCCTTCTCATAATAGTATGGCTTACACTCACAGTGGGGGGAAAAAAGTTTTGGTTAATAAAATCATGTATTTTAATTCGTATAATTTATAAATTAAAATTTAGGCTATTATTTTTTCATGTTTGGTTTTGGCTATCGTTTCAGTTTTGCAGCATCATCGAAGCTGAGCGTCAGCAATGATGAGCGATACAGATAGGCCTACCAGTAGGCACACTGGAGCCAGATATTTCTGTGGTGGTTGTCGTGCCAGTGGCAATTTCGAGTGGCGATTTGTGGCAAGTTGCATAGTGTGTACAAAACGACGCCTCTCAAAGTCAAGGATACGTGTTCTGCAATAACTGACTCAAATCTGATAAGATATAAGACATATTGGAATAATGGCCGATTTTGATGAAACATGCAATAGTGCATTTATGTTGTGCGTCCTTCCAAACGCACACGGGGTGACATCAACTCGGCACACCGTCGACTAAAGCTAAACCCACATTATAACGTTTTGCGTTGAGGTCATCGTGAGCATCAGGCGCACGTGATCATTGCAGTGTTGTTCAACGAGACGTTTGGGGTCCGTCTTTTCCATTGCAACACACGAGTTCAAATGTCAAAAAGTTCTAGTGTCCATACCTAGCCTCATGTAGGTGCATTTGGAAACAATACTGTGCTTTGATTGTTTTTACGACAAGTCGTGCTGAAGCGACTCAGCAGGCGACGGTCGCATATTTTGCTGTCAAAAATTGAGATTTTCTATTGTTCAAACAAACGACTTAGAATGCAGTGGTGGCACTGCATTCACGCGCTAAAATTTCAAATTACACGTTTAATTACAACTAACAAAGGTGTAACCTTAAATTAACAAAAAGTTAATCAATGATTAAAAATTCATAAATTATTCTACTACGCAAAAACAAAAATGCAACCTTTGACCTGTGTCTACTTGGACTTTCAAAATGGTGGACTGTTGATCAAGTCGTCACTGGCCTATTTGAACTATCTACAATCATATTGACATTCACTGCTGTTTCTTCAATTCTCTGCAAGAATATAGGAAAACCTAGTGAAAAAACATCAGCTCAACCAAAAACTCAGAACAAACGCAAGTCGGACAATGATGTGCCGTGTCTTTTCTACAACCTAACTCCAGTCACCTCTTCATTTACTGCCTGGGTGCAGTGTGACGGCCTTTGTAATCGATTGGCTCATCTTGAATGTGGCTCTCTTTCTCCAGCTACACACACGAAAATCCGCATACAAATGGATTTGTCCTCAATGCTATATTTTATCTACACAGACCACCACCTCAGCGATGTCGACATCTCAACCATCATCTAGGCCCATTTCAGGCCCCAAGGAGTGTTGTCTGTGTCAACTTTCTCAACTCTCTTGATGACAAGCCTGCCTAGATCTTCTCCACAACTACAGCCATGAATGTGAAGCTTAAGTCATCAATTGAGGGGCTTGGATCTTCTATCTCTGTGCTACGATCCGACCTCGACCTGAACTGTCTGCTATCGATACCAAATTCACCCAGCTCAACATAGATCTCCAAGTCGCAGTGGAATCCCAAGGAACTGACATCACAGCACGTCTCGACACAGACATCAAATCATCCCAGGTTACTATTCGGACCACCAAAAGGTCTTCATCCAACAACAAGCAGATTACAACAAACTGGCCCAATTCTCCAGGAATCGTGACATCATTGTGTCTGTTGTTCCATTCTTCCAAAACAAAAATCTCGTCACGGTTATGGGTACCATCTTCACTAACTGGGCCATCCTCTTTTGGCAGCCGACATTGATCTGATCCATGGTCTGTATGCCAATCCATTTTATCAGTAACTGGCAGCCATCATTGTCCAACTAAAGAGCAGGTCTGAAAGGCAGCTCATCACAGGCACCAAAAAGATAAAGGAACTGACTACCAGTGATGCAGGATTCCAGCAAGCCCAACCATCAAGGATCTACATCAATGAGAACCTTTCACAGCCTATCCATGAAGCTTTTCAAGGCAGCAAAGTCCCTGAAGGCAACACATGGTGTCAAATTCATCTGGATTCGAGCTGGGAAGGTCTTTGTGCGTCGCAGTGAACTCGAGAAATGCTCCAGGTCAACTCTAAAGGTTGCATTGACAGTGTAGTAAAACTATTTATTGTTAAAGAGGAAGGTTGCATTGACAGTGTAGTAAAACTATTTATTGTTAAAGATGGCAAATAACATGGAAATATTGGACTACTTTACGAGCTATAATGATTTTCAACTTGAATTTGCAGCTTTACATCAAATTCAAAAGCTATTTTTGTCTCAATCTCAATATTAGGAGTGTCAATGCCAATCTTGATGGTTTTGTCGCACAAGTTCTGGCTCCCACCATTACATTTCACCCTCAAATTATTGTCTTGTCTAAAACTGGGTTAAAGGGGAAACTTATGCCATTTATTTGGGTTTGAAGGTTATGTGGGGGCTTATGATAATCGTTCTTACAGTAATAGGGGCGGCATCTTGATTGTCATACAAGCTGGGATTCATATTCAAGAAATAATATGTGCTTAACAAATTCATTAATCTATCAGTTAACTCCTTTACAATTAGCAGTATTTTGACATTATTGATTGGTGTCTTAGCGAGTAACTTGTTTAATAAGTCTGTCTAATAGTCAATTTGTACTTATGGGAGATTTTAACATTGATTTGTTGGCCAGTTCTCAATCTAGTAGTCTATCTTAACTTTTATATCATCCTTTCGTCTCAAACAACTTATTAATTTGACAACAATGGCTGATGAATAATGCTAGTTCTATTGCTCTTGATGTTTCTTATCATAACTGCACAGTACTACTCTTCCCTTCCATCGAGGAGGCTCGTCTTAAGCCTCGAAATTTGCCAATATAAAAAAAATAAATTATGATCTCTTCAAAAAATCTTATCAGTGCCGTTGATATGTAATCTCTCTCAATCATTGGGACAGTTATTATCATAGCACACCTTTTAAAAGATCTGTAGAGAAAATCATCCCTGGATAAATTACCATCTCCTATTTCTCTTTCTTATTGACTAAAGACAAGCAGTGTTTAAAATCTCGAGACAGCGTACACCAAGGGACTCAAGACATCCTTGAGTATAAAGCATTTCAGAATCAAGTCAGCTGAAATAGGTTGTTGCATAAATAAGTACTATGAGTCATTGTTAGCAAGGTCCATATGGGACATTAAGAGAACATCGTCAAATGTCAATATTATACTGGGCTGAACTAGAGGTAATAATCAAGCTAATGTACTGAACTTGGGCCATCATGGCATAATTTATGACCATCTCCTTATTGCTCTAGAGCTAAATAATATTTTTATTAATTCAGTTGACTCGATAGTGCAAGACAGTGGTAATGTGGCGCCCTCTACGAGCAGACAGCCTAGTAGAGAACTGTGGACACTTACAGACGACAGCAATAGAGGACAGAAGACACAGTGACAGAATAAGACACGAAGCATACGACAGAAAGACCAGAGGAACGACTGCCCAATTAGCACACTACATAGGGCCATCGGTGGCCCAACGTATGGCACAGTTGGCGTTAGGTCGAGTAAAAATAAACGTTGGCCTAACGTAGTGCCACCAATGGTTGGCCAACCAAAGGTGTTCCAACGTTGGCACAATGTACTGTTACAACCCGTGTAATACAGCCGTGAAGTAAATACCATTAAACAAGAGGCAAATGGTCACAACAAAACAATTCATGATTTAGCCATTTAAATCTCTGGCTGTTAACACAAAAAAAGAATGGAGGTGGACGTTTGTTCGTGCATATGGAACAATAAACTTAGAATTACTAGTAGCTCTGGTAACCGGAAGGGACTGGATATAGTTAAGGTAAGTGTTTATAATACAAGAGTTTCCGCGAATAATGTCAGTGGCCAACAAGCATCTTTTTTCTTGACGTCGTACACAAAGTGGATCAAGTAATAGCGATTTAGTAATCCCAGAGGCAGAGGAGTACGGGTCATAGTTATTTGTAATGAACTGCGCAGCCCTTTTTTGGACTCGCTCGAGTGCGTTAACATTTCGAATTGTAAAAGGGTACCAAGCACTAGATGGGTACTCGAGAATCAGGGCGAACTAAAGATACATACAATAAAAGTTTAGTTCGAGAGTCACAGCTACTGAAGTGTCGTCTTAGCAAACCAAGAGTCCGTAGACTACGAGAACAAATAGAATCAACGTGCATATTCCATGAGAGCGAAGGTGAAATGATAATACCTAGATATTTAAAGGATGGTGCGTATTCTAACACTACGCGTCAATATAATAATTTAACCTGGAAGTCGGGATCCTGCTAGTTGATATAGCGAGCACTTTGCACTTAAGTATGTTTAAAGGCATGTAATTAGTCCTTGACCACGAAACTATGGCGTCGATATCACTATGTAAAAGGTGGTACCTTCGAAAATGTACTTAACTGGGAAATTGGCCGGTAGTTTGTTCGAAGTGTAGTGTAGCCAGATTTGAAAAGTGGCGTGACATTGGCAAGTTTCCAGGTGTCCGGCAGTGTACCAGATTTGTATATCGCATCGAACAAAAAAGCAAGTATCTCAGACATCACAACATGTGTCTGTTTTAAATTGTGGGTGGAATATTGTCAGGGCCCGCCGATTTGAATGGTTTGAGGTTGATTAGTAGATTACGATTACCTGTAGAATTGAAAGTTAATGGGGGAACGTCGTCTGCCACATCGCAGGTGTTGAGTTATTGGAATACTGGGAGCGTAACCAGAAGTAAAGTAATTATTGAGCATGTTAGCACATAGTTGAGGGTCAGACGCCAGAGACCCATCGCGGCTAACTTCGAGGGAAATTAGCGTGCGCGGGGTCGTACGAAATCTATTAGTAAAGTTTCAAAAGGCTTTAGGCCTGTTCCCTACGTAGTACATAAGCCCTGAAGGTATTCCTTATACCTTAATTTCGTTGCAGGTTTTGCGTCGCATGCACCTTTTTAAATGCAAAGTTGTGTAGAGTGCAAGGACATATTTTAGACGCATCGTAAGCAGCTTTTTGCACTTTCATGAGGGCTAATAAGATTTTAGTTATCCAGGGCAATCTTCGCCCAGTAACAATCATTAACTTGGGTACGTTAGTGTGAATCGCGTTATACATAGTTGCCAAAAACTTTTCCCATAAGGGATTGAGTTCGTAAGATAGGATGGCTGGCCCCATCTGAGTGATGTCACGTAAAAAAGCTTCTAGGATAGTATTAATCTGTGCGTATAGTTACCCCTAGAAAAGTCTAACTTAATTTATTAAGTGACCGTTGTGTCAAATTTCGCATTAAAACACCTTTAAGTATTATTGTGTCGTGGTCACTTATTCCAGGAACAACTGTCTACAATAAGATCGTGGGGAAAATTAGTGAACACCAGGTCGAGGATATTGGCAGAATGGTCAGTGCAACGTGTTGGCTGAGTAACCAATTGATTTAAACGTTAAAAAGCGCAAATATCGAGAAGGGCACTACCCAAGGAGTTCCTGGGGCAGGTATTTGTTAGCCAGTTAATCAGGGGAAAATTAAAGTCGCCTAAAAGTAGTAATCGACAGTAAGGATACAGATTAAAGATACATATATTCAAGAGAAGCAATGAGGTCTATTAGATAATGCCCAGTGTTAGGCGGCCTGTAGTAGCACCCAACCACAATTCTGGCCTGGTTTATCACGAAGGTCGCCAACCAACGTTTATTTCGTTTTTTTAGCTGCATCGAGTTTAATCAGCAGCCATAAGCGGTTCTAAATCAGGTCTACATTGATGCTCCCTTTCAAATTTATTGTGGTGAAAAAAACATTTATTTTATATCATAAAAAGTTGCATTAAAATAAATATTTTTTAGTTAATTAATTATCGCTTTAATTGCTATTTCGTTTATATTTTAGCTCCTATTTCTGGAATCCAAAGAAATATTAATTAAGTTGATTTTTTTAGAGAATATTTAACACCCAATGTTGGGTGATTATAGAAACGCGATTGCTGCAAGAATATAGAAGCAGTGGTCCTTCACCTCTAAATTATTATTGAGCTTGTTCTAAGTTTCCATGCAAGGGTCCAAGATCCAAGGATTTCTGTTTTTAGAATACTTTAGATGACGTAAGATATACAATACATATAACGTAAAAGCAGAAAATCCTGGAACCTTGAATTGCACCTCGGCCCTTGCATGAGAACTACTTAAAGAAGTCTCAATAATAAAAAGGGGTGAAAGACCAAGTCTGCTTCTATACTTAAATACTATAAACGCCAATAACAAACTATAACTCTTGCGTTTTGAAACAGACAACTGCTTTATTATACTACAATCGACCCTCGTCTGATCATCGTATGTTCATCATTATATAATCATCGTCTCTTCATAATTAATCATGATTATGGAACAAACTCAGCCATCTACATCAGGAACAGTCAATGTTAAAGCAATAGATAGGAAATGCATTGCAATTCCCATTAATCAATAATGGGCAGTAATTCCATTTACTAATACAAAACGAATTATTTAATATAGCCGTAATATATAATTTCCAGCACTTTAATTGTGCTTAATTTAGACACTTTGCAGCTAATTTTTTTAATACACATTAAAAAAATTAGCTGCAAAGTGTCTAACTCAAACAGAATCCACCTTAAATGAAGTACGATACTGATTGAAATTAAGTTAAAATTAATGTACAAGCAGAGTTCATTTGTTTTCTTTTTTGTAGTCACAAGCAGTCGTTTAATTTCATACCAATATGTAACAAAATAATTATTGTTACTCATTAAAAATATAACTACATGTGCTTTCAGTATACTGTGTATTTCCTTTGTGTATATCACAAATTTATGTATATTGACAGGTTGTCAACTTCATTATGGTGATGTTGAACAATGGTTGGCTTTACGTTGAACGGATCGTTATTTCCAACATTGGGCAAATGTTGATTTCACATTGGGCCAACAGCCCAACATTGGTTATTACGTTTTACTATGGTTAGTTTACCATTGGCCCAACACCATTTCTGACGTTGGGCAAATGTTGTTTTCATTTTGGGCCAACATTGGTTATTAGTTATTAGTTAATACGTTCCACTATGGTTAGTTTACCATTGACCCAACATCATTTCTGACGTTGATCAAATGTTGGTTTAAGATTGGGCCAACATTGGTTATTACGTTTTATTATGGTTTGTTTACCATTGGCCCAGCATCATTTCTTACGTTGGGCACATGTTGGTTTCACTTTGGGCCAAAATTGGTTATTACATTCCACTATGGTTAGTTTACCAATGACCCAAAATCATTTCTGACGTTGATCAAATGTTGGTTTAAGATTGGGCCAACATTGGTTATTACGTTTTATTATGGTTTGTTGGTTATCATTTTCGACATTGGGCAACTGTTGAATTCATGTTGGGCAAATGTCAATTTGTGACGTTGGGTCAATGTTAGTTAGCACCACATTAGCCCATCATCAATATATGACGTTGTCACAATGTGGGCTACCCTGGCCAAAAATGACGTTGAACCACCACTGAAGCCAACATAGGCCCAACAGTGGAACAACAAACCACCAACGTTGGCCCAACAAGTTTGTGCTACTTGGGTGAAGATCAAGATGCCACGAGTTTCCTTATCGAGTACGAACACCATTATGATGACGCATGGCCAAAAGGGACAGCGCAACAACTCATGCAGATACCCCACTATCTTATGGCTCATCGGTCTAAAATAATGACTTATAAACGAAATAAATAAATAAATGAAAAAGGCAAAATTTGGAATTTTATTGACGAGCAAGTTGAAAAACCAAAGACAAAATGTTAATTAGCAGACGATGCGCTGTTCAAAATAATGCAAGACTTTAAAATATTAAAAATATCGAAAACTTGAAGTAAACTTAACTGTGTTATTTATTTCGTTGTAAATAGTAGTTCTAATTTATAGTTTTAACACGTGTTAACTAACGATGTTAAGTCGGCCATAGTAACAGCATGCGACAGAATTGACTAATTCCAAGTAATGAACCCAGCAAAAGCGGCTCTTTATATATCGGCTGAAATGAAATCTAATTTAAGTTTCGCGATTGCGCACTAGCCACACGACTTCGATTTGACAAAATTAACGTCATATATAAATTACCAACAAGGGGGGTCGAACACCATGCCTCCTTAACTATATGTCTCGCAACACATTATTTCATTACCATACATAATCAAAAGAATTCACATAGGAGTTGCTCCTCCAGTAT
>JAQIYI010000406.1:0-19738 GCA_034700265.1 Polyzonium germanicum | reverse complement strand
TGTCTAATTTAAAATTTAATAACTTTAAACTTAAAATTAATACCGGTAGTAAAAATTCTATATTTGTAAAAACTACTAGTAATAATTTAATACTGGTAGAAAAATTACTAATATATGTAGGCCTAACATAATTTTAAATTTGCAAAAATGTTAAATTTCTATAAGCTTATATCGGTACATGTAACGTTTCATGCATAGGCCCACTCGTAGAAAAAAATAAAATGCCCTCTCGTGTAGTCATAAAACTCATACTATTAAATAAAATAAATAAATAAAATTAAATAAACAAATTCTGAAACAAAGTTTTGCCCAGGTGCGCGTTTCTGGACATGGAAGTCGTCGAGAAAAATCTACGATATGACTAAACTATTGCGTCAACGAAGGGAGCGATTGGCCAATGTGCCCTCAGTGACGAAATAGTGTCGTCACATCGTCGACTTTTGATCTTTGAGATTTGTCCAGAAACGAGCACCTTCGTTTTTATGCATACCCAAATTTGAGATTTTAAGTTTTAGTGGTACATTTGATGCAGTAGATGTAAATAAAAGCATAGAAATAAATTTTTCTTTTTTTTTTTCAAAAATTAGCAGGCCTAGGCGTATATACTGTAAATCATGCAAACATTAATCAAACTTTTTTCAGAATTAAAAATAATATAAAGAAAAAAACGAAAACGGGGTTTAGAAACCTGTGGCTTGGAGAAAGTCCTCACCAATGCCCGGCGATACGACACGTTCGTAGTGGTACGGATTCACGCAAACGCTGTCGCACTTTAGGTCGAACGCGTACTGGCAGTACTTGACGTGCTTCAATTCGTTCTTGTGCAGGTCGGGCCAGCGCCAGATGCGCGCGTAGATGACGTGCGGGAATCCCTTGCGACCGGCCACCTGTTTGGCGCGCCGTTCACCGTCACAGTTCATGGAAGAGACACGAATTAAAACACGCCATTAGAACTACGTGGAGCTGATCCGGTATGATTATAAATTAATGTATGTAGTTGAACAAATATGTCACAAGTGAGCAAGTTATCCTAAACATACGCACATCCACGCGTATTATCAGGTTATGACATCATGCTCTGAAAGCGATACACAAGTTGGCATCGAAATGCTGTTACTGGGCAGGTTATCAGGTATAGATGCAAAGTAATAATGAGTTCATTATTTAGGCTTATTCGCCGGGGATTGAGTACACGGCACCGTATTGTTAATTTCATTTTTATTTCCCCCCTTTATAATGTTCGTCATTTAGCTATGGTGGCAATTTGCCAACGAAACGAAAAACATTTAGGCGTGGGCCTATGTAAATTCAACGTTAAGCCGAATTGATACTAGCCTTTCAAGGCCTACTTGGCTTTTGTAGGCCTACTATCTTTACTCACGGAATGCGTGACGTTTTACGTTCGTACTTCAATGACTAGGCCTAAATTAACAACTGTAAGTTTTCTTTTAATCATGCTCCCATGCATGTGCGATTTCATTGGCGTAACCAAACGCGGGCCCCCACCCATAATTAGGCGGAGGGTGGCAAACGGGATATTTTAGGCCTAGGGTTTTTTCTTTACTTTTATGATTTTATCATCGTAAACTTCTAAATAATAAATGTGAGCCAAAAAGGTGGCAAAGACGACATTTCGAAAATTTTTAATTTTTCACATTTTGTAAATTTGCTGTTACGAGTATTTATATTAAAAACTTCTCAATAAATGTGCGGCGAAAGGGCGCCCGAAGGCGAAAATTAGGGGCGGGGCGAGGCAATATTTTAAGGTTTGTTACGGTATTTGAAAATTGCTATATGGTAAACAAATTATAGGGGGCTACACGTAAAAATCAACGTAACGCTAAACAATTAAGTTAGTTGTAAGTTTTTCCGGCTAAACGCCAAGCAGGATATTTTACAAATGAATTGAATGACGTCATTATGTAGCGTTCCGTTGATTTTTACGTGTAGCTTATCCTGACTATTAGAGGACTAATGTAAAACGTATGCCTACGCTTCAGGCTGCCAGGGTCGCCTCGCAAAATCTACGCATTGAAAAGCGCACAATAGTCGCATGCTGATAAAGCAACCGCAAGGCGGCCCAAGCAATAATCGTTACAATTTCATACCTTGTTCAATTTTTTACTTGTGTGCGGCAATCACTGCTAGCCTGTTTTTTTATGTCTTCACTAGCGTCAGGACTTCAGATTTATTTGTGAAGATTGCCTGTCGTAGACAGGCTTACATACTAGAGGTAGCTTAATCATAATTTCTAATTAGGCCTAGCAGGCGAGACTTTTCGAGGCAGCCCTGGTGAAACTCGCTCAAACTGTCTCGCAGACGAGTTGTAAAAGGGTCGTAAGGCACTAGGCCTATAATTAATGTCTGGTTGTCGGCCTGTCTATTCGGACATGATTTTCTTAGCAAAGTAAAAAGACCGCTCAAGCTTGAATGGGGATCAAATTAAAGGTCTAGGATGATCGAACCTTTCAGTTTCCGAAACTAGGCGGCCTAGTCAAGGCCTGATTAAAATAAATGCATTGGGTTGACAGGTTCCAAGTCTTGCCATGGTTTGGCGTTAAATTCGATAGTGTTAATTTGTGTAGTCTGCTCATGGGGTCACGGGTTGCTGCAGGTAGGCCTGCACGTCATAAACTGGTCGGCTAGTTTATAATGTTAATTAATAGGCCCAATTATTAATTATCGCAAATTATTTTAGTTTTGCTAATTTCTTTTATTTTCTTGCAGCCAAATCTTTTAAGAACGATGTCCATTGGGTGAATAAAAAGCGCCGATGCCAGCTAATCTGTGGAAAACTCTGCCGAACAAACTTCCAAATTGCCACTTCCTCATCTTGATAGTCGGCCTAAGCACCAGGAAGTAGAAAGAGTCTGTCGAGCTGATAAAAGGTAAATTCACAATTTTAAATGACTCCCTAACCACCTGTATAACTGCTTTACACTCGACATGTTAGAAAATCTGAGATGTGATTGGGGAAAGGCGACTTACCTGTAATCGGCCATCCAGAGTCCTCTGTATTGTGACGCATTTGCTCGGATGTGCGCCGTTGGTGGTTATGGCGGCGATCAAGCTGTCGAGCTCGTCGCGCTTCTCTTTCAGCTTCTTGACGAGCGATTCGATGGCGCGTTTGGCGAAACTCTCAGATTCGCCGCCCTGACGATGGCACATCAGACTGTGAACGATGCTGAGACACGCGTCCGCCGACGTCGGTGCTCCAGTCGCACTCATCGTGTCTTGTGTCCAAAGTCTTTCTCTCTCTTTTTGTGGCTTCTTGCGGCTTCCGACAGGTTACGTAGAGCGCTCACACTTATCCATCTAGAGAAACGAAAGAGAAGAGAAAATCTTTAATTCATGCGACATATGTCCGAACAATCGATCATGCACTCAAACTTTACTCAAATATGCGAATGTTGGAATCAATATCATAGGCGCCGGCTTTAAGCCGATTCCCTCATCGCTGCAAGCCAATTTTTCTTTTTCACAATGACTTGTCTTCGTATTTTTGTCCCTCATAGCAGGCCTACGTGCAGGACTTTTAGGACCTGTTATTAAGCCGGGGACACTGGCGAACGTTTCTTGAAAGACGACGCTCACGCTTAAGCTGAGGATTACCGCCAAACATGGCTGCCAGAATACACTCCAGTGTACCATGTGTAGTGTGCAGTTAATAGTTATTTTTGCCACTGCTTGAGCATCGTCTTTCAAGAAACGTTCACCGGTGTTCTCGACTTACAATGAGCGATTCTCGCTGGGGCTGCTTTGCCTTGCAAAATTGAATCAAATTCAGTAAGAATAATAAATTTGAGCCATTATTATTATTGCCAAGCGGGCCTTGCAACTAGGCCTAGATGAATCCAAATTCCAGAATGCAAGTCGTTTCCTTACTTTGCGAGGCAGCCTCTGCGAGAATCGCGTGGAAAACAATAAGCCTGGCAAACGACTCTAGAAAGTCCAAAGACAGCTTGGGAGGTGTCTATAGACTGTCGCGACTCAAGACGTGCATGACGTGCAAAACGCTAACTTGAATAAGGTAGGGTGCCGACCTACCGATCTAAGGTCGGTAGGCCTATCAGTAAAGGTTTCAAGAGAGTTTCTCCAACGTGAATCGAGCTTCTCGCATCCATGTTAGACTATGGGTGAGTAAGGCTCGCGTCACGTTGGATAAACGGTCCAACCATTTAGTAATACAACGTCAACTTGCGATTAAAGCCCAGAGGCAAAAAAACCACGTCCGGTTCTGATAAGAATGCTAATCAGGTCCGCACACAGGGGGTGGCAAGACTCGCGACTGGGGCATTGTGCCCTGGGCTATTTGGGTAAATAATTCACTGTAAAGATTTGCAAAGTGTTTTCCCGCAGATTTGCATTTGCTTGAGGATGTTAATTTGCCTACCCGTTTCTGTGGCTTCTGGTGAGTGGGCATTCAGTAAGCTGAAGCTGATCAAAAATTACCTACGTTCAACCTCAGGACAGGAGAGATTAACGTACTACATGATCATACTCTCTGTTGAAAGCAAGCTCGCCCCATCACTTGTTGTTTATTTTTAATTGTTGAGAATCCTAAACATTTCACAATGAAGATGGTGTTCCCTCATGGGCTCTACCGATTTTGCCCTGGGCCCCAAAAAGTCTCTGTGCGGCCCTGGTGCTATAGGCCTAGTCATCCTTCGCAGCTTCGCTCGCTCAATTATAAGTAAATATTTGTAGCCCAAGCCTACATCTACTATCAGTAGGTAATGAAAAAGAAAGAAAAAAAACAAATTGCGTTCGCGAAATTCTTCCTTTATTTTGTGAGATAAAAAAAACTGTAGGCCTACGTAAATTATTACGTTGCAGACTTATATTCCAGGAATTCAATTTTTTTTTCTCGTTCTGGATTTCTCGGGAACGGTTCTGCGCGGAAATGACTACATGTAGGCCTACAACATGTAATCTAGGTCTACACAGACTTACAATCTGTGCTTGTTCTATATGGCTTCAACGATCGAGGTTCGAGGAATCTTGAGGACGAGCTTCTAGTACATGTAGCAATGTCTTCGAGGAAACCTTGGAACCACGTTCGCATTCTGGTAACTGGTTAGCTCGCTTTGAAAGTGTGAATACGCCTAGTGGTTAGACAATGCTTCCAGTAATTATATAGCCAGTTCTGCAGACGCACAGTACACGTAGGTTAATAATCGGATGGACGACCCATTAAAATCCTCCTCCTTCCGGAACTCATTTTCCCACACTAGACTAGACTAGCGAATTTAATAGGCCTTGTAAAAAATATGTCCAATACTTGTAGTCCTAGTTACTGGCGCCAGCGCCACCCGAGTGGCCCCCTGACGAAGGTCAAGTAGATCTTATTTTTTTAATCTTAACTTCTCAACCCTGTGACAAACAGCATGCTGGAAATTTACCAACAACAAGGCTACAACACTCGCTAGATCGTAGAAAAATAGAGGGTTGAAGCAAAAAGCAACCACGTATTATAAACCCATTAGGACTCTAGTAAAGGCTAGTAGCTAAATGACACGCTAGCTAGCCTACTTGCAAAACATGGGCTCTCAAGAAAATGTAGTTCATTAGGCCTAACAGTAGGCCTAGTGTTGCTAGACCTCTGTATTTTATGTCGAATGTCCATAAAATCCATAATTGTCCATAATTGGCAAAATATTCATGGACGTTATTTTGTAAATATTTCTTGAAATTAAAGGGCATTAAGTTTAATTTGTTTTTTTTTATTTTAGTTCTATTATTTTATTATTTAATTTTTTTTGTTTAAATTAGGAATAGGCCTAGGGCCCATAAAAATTTAAACGAATAAAATCAGACCATAGATACCCGAGTTTCAATTTTGTTAAATTTGCCGCCATTTTTGCAACTTTCCAGAACAACTTTCGGTAAAACTGTACTACTTCGTAACGCGTCTGCACCAGAAGCCAACCCTCAACATGACGCAGCGGGTTTGAATCCTGTATGCGATGTGACCTTTTATTTGTAAGTGTTTATTAATTTGTGGCTGAAAATTGTTATTGTATCGAACGGTTAAAAATAACTGCTAAATGCCGGAAGCTGTTGGGAAAGTTCTTCTTTTCGCATGTCCATGCCCTTCATAAATCATCGATATCGCATTACATCGTTTCGAGGTCCAGGCAAACTAAAGGCCGGTATGAATTTAATACATCAGGGTACGTGGTCCTTAAAACAAAATATTTTTGATTATTTTAGGAACGTCTGCATTTTTCTGTTCTATGTAGGCCTGGTCAAAAAGTAAACCCCAAGATATTTCATAAAAATCTGTTGATATACCCGTATTATAAAGGTTTCCCTTAGGTTGCCAGAATATCGAGGATTTCATCATATTGCACACCCTGTATCTTGGGAAGCGGGCCAGATTTTTGAAACGGATTTCAATGTGGTGATCCTGAGGCCAAGGCCAACACATCACTGTATTATGCATGATGGTCGACCAAGCAGCCCGCCTAAACGTTCCTATAATAATCAAAAAAAAATTTATATAAAGTCCACCCTACCTTACATGTATTAGGCTTATATCCTTTAACCTACATTAATATCTAGGGCCCGTACGTTAATGATCTAGAAAATTAGAAAAATTACCATATGAAATGCCTTTAGAAATGTCAAAGTTCTACAGGTAGTCAAAAAATGACCTCGGAAAAAACAGTTGAACAGCGGGCATTGTGCCAGTCGTTGTTTTTGATACAATGACACATGCAGAAACAAAAGAAGAAACAAAAAGGGCCTACATTGTAGTTGTGAAAGGACCTGTGGTTGATACTTGGAGTCGTTACCCGCGGTCATGCCCTTTCTTTATTTCCACACATGGTTAGGTCAATGGTGCGTGTGTCCACATTTCCATCATCCGCCTACAGGTTTTTGTCTATACGAGCTAAGGACTTCTACCCAGCGTTCCCAGATTGGGCGAAATACCGCAGATTAGGCTACTATTTGTCCCCTTGGTCGCGAGCGTTGCTATGCTAGCGTTGTTCAACGACACGTGTGGGGTTGCCGACTTGAGTAACCATGGACACCGTCATGATTTCTATGGTAACAACTATCTCAACGCTCAAATGGGTATAGTGTGGGTCGAGCTTTAACTACACTTAAAAATCAACGGAACGCTAAATAATGACGTCATTTCAACTCATTTGTAAAATGTCCCAGCTTGGCGTCTAACCAGAATAATTTACAACTGACCCAATTGTTTAGCGTTCCGTTGATCTTGACGTGTAGCTTATTCTTGCATGTACTTTTGTATTGTACATGTAGTCAAATTTCTTTTACCAGTCATTTTTAATTTGTTTTTCATCTACAGTGAAATACATCTCTGCCCCCTCAAAAGTATTGCCCCACGACCTCGTTATGTCCTACTGTAAGCATACTGTAGCTTACCTGTCACGACATTATAGCCTTTATAGGTGAAAGAAAAAAAAACTCCTGAAATCTCCCTAAAAACGGGGTGGCGATAGTGGGCCCTATCATTGGTTAAAAACTTGAAAGAAAACGATTTTTCCCCTTCTCTACCCTCGAATTCTACGCAGATTAACGGGATTAGGGGAAGGGGTCCTTCAACTCTTATTTAGTCTTGCTAACGGGGGTCATACCCAAAAAATATATTTCAGAGGGCGAGGGGAGAGCAGAAAAGAAAATCCTTCTAGTAAAATTTCGAGAAGAATAAATATTTTTTTCAAAACTTAAAAGTTGTAAACTCAAGCAAAAGTTTTTCTTTCCTTACCCTAAGTGTAAAATAATAGTCGATAAATCATAAAATAAAAGTAGGCTTAAAATAAATAATAGGCGACGGTTCAAGGTCTGCATCGCCCTAAAGTAGTCAAGACTAATCACGATTATCAGGTGACTTGGATGGTGAATTGGTGACGCAATGACGCAACTTACTCACGTTGTTAACGGTGTTCATCGTGACTCCTCACGTTTCCACCCCCGCTTTGTTTACGTTTTCCATCACCATCTGTGACTCACTTACATGTTTGATACGAGAGGGAGGAGGACGCGTACCGTACAATTGAATGTAACGGTGAATGTAAACAAATATCGTAAAACAAAAGGCATACATTGTTTTCAATTGTAATAATTAGGCCCAGCCTACAATTATATAGGCCTACGTTGGCTATACTTCGTTAAATGTCAGTATTTATTACGGTCAATAATGAACCTTATTATTAAAATTAAGAACAGGCGTCAACTTAATTTAAAACGACTAAATTTTGTTTAAGCCCTACATGCAAGCCTAACACAGCCCAAGGCTACATACGTAAAATAACATTACATGTAGGCCAATTAAAAAAATGTGGCTCGGGCCTATTTTAAACTTTGTGACATTTCGAAATAGCGTTGAACAGCTAAATTGCGCGCAGTTCAATTGCGGGCAGATAAAAGGGTGCTCTAATACTCTTTACTTATACGTACAATATACACAGGCATACAGGCCCTAGCTCTATGAACAAATATAGGCCTACTAATGTCATGTTCGGCGCAACACGTTCATGCAGACTAGTGTCAACACGCTCAAGGCATGCAAAGGTGCACAAACACCCTGGTAGCTAACAAGTGACGCTAAACCAGCGTTATCTAGTGGTTAGGCTTATATTTATATCGTCATCTGCAGTAGGCCTACAGAAGGCTCACAACGGCGTGGCGATCGGATCATTTGTACTGCACCTGCTTTAGAACCGCGACTCGGACGCAGTTTCCACGCGAATTGTCTTCACGCTTGTTATCCGAGCGATAAAACACGCCGAAATTTCGCGAAATTGTAGAGAAAACCGCGAAACTGTGAACATGCGAAGATTTCGCGCAGATCGCGCAAATGCTAGGCTTAGCACACATCGATATGGTATCGATGTTCAAATTGAGCTGATCTTGTCATCATCGATGGTTTTCAAAGATGGCGTCTCCCATTGCACGTGGTTTGTTTCCTAGCTAGCTTGAATTATTTGATATTATTTTAGTCATTTTATAAATTCGCATTTTGATTTGTTTGTCAACAGTATTACGCCGACACCTGGTCGACGATGCCACTCCGCTCGTCACTAGACTTAAACTGGCGCGAAAGACACTGAAGACAAGACAATTGAACAACAAGGAGTCTATCGTGATCGATTGGCTTGTCGAATGTCTGGAATCACTAGAAGTGTAAGTTTTAGGACCATTTTGTAGTAGGGCCTAGTCGGCCTACGTAGAAATTAGAATTTTTGATTACGCCTACCGTATAAATAAATGGTTACGGTAGACCAACAAGCAGCCGGTCGAGGCTTAGGTACAATTGCAGTTTAATTTAGCGCTTGGTTTCATCATCTAGTTTGAGTCTGCGTCGCAGACTCTTCGAAATGCTGGAATCACTAGGTAGTGCAAATCTCAGGCCGGTCTCGAGTCAAGACAGCTTTAGCAATTGCAATTTCCGCTTATGATGCGATGTCAGTCGTCACAATTAAAATTCGTGAATGCGTAATACGATCAAGAGGTTCCTACAGAACTGCAGATGATAGATAATTTTGATGGTACTCGCCCTAGCTTCATAACCGGAAGTTACTAAAGCTGTCTTAACTCGAGACAGGTCTGAGATAACAGGCATAGTGTGATAAGCTTCAAATATACATTGTATGTCAAAACTATTGTAAATAATTCACAAAATGTGACGTGTACAACTGTGCAATCCTTTTGCGCATTTTCTTCTAGCTCTGCGGAAAACGAAAAGTCGGCGCGAAAACTATGGAAGACCCTGTTCAAGGTCCTGAAGCACGTTAAAAAATCCAATTCAGGGGAAAAGCTGTTGAAATCATTCGCAATCCTTCCGAGTTCATTTGTCGTAGTAAGTTACTAGTATTGAGTTATTTTTCTCCACCACTTTGTTCAATTAATTGCTACCTTTCGTTCGACGAATAGAGCTTGCTGAACTGGACCTCATTCTTAACGTCGACAAGCTCGGACAGCCAGCTTGCGAAGTCGGTGATCAACTGCGGAGAACTCGTCCTGAAGGAAAGATTATTGGATTCTAGACCTACTGTTGTTAAAAATTTCGAAGTACTGGTAAGTTTAATTCCTTTAAATAAAGGTTTATACTCGTATTAACCTAGCTTGTCTGTTAATGAATTCAATTATTTGCAGAATTTGCTTGTTTCAGCTTCGCTTGATCTATTGTGGTTTATGACCCAATGTCATTCGAAATCAGTTCCAACTTTGCAGTCCTTCGTTATTTGCCTTTTAGCACATTACACCCGCCTGCAGCATTTTGGAGATGACGTAGTCAAGGTACATGTAATATATTAACCAACGTCACGATCGAGTGCTAAATCCAATTGATGATATTCAGGTTTTATTTGCTTTAAGGTTTTTGGCCTTATGTCAACGTCGTTACTTGGACAATCTGCCAATTCAATACTTTCTCATAGCGAAACGAACGATGCGTTTCGTCGAAGCTTCCAGCAATATGTCAACGATACGCTAATAAATATGCTTTATAAAAGGTAGGCTTATTGTGTTGCATGTTTTTATCTTATTAAAAGATTATGTACAAGTATTGTTTCAATTTCATTATAGATGTAGGTTTTTTATTAATGGGTTTATGTTTATTTCTGATTTTTGATTACCGGTATGTTATTCTTTAAAGTAATTTTTCTTTTTACTTCCCAAACCAAGTCCGATTCACGCTGATTTCTGCCAGCTGTTATTGGCTGTTTTGACCTTTGAGACGCTGAGCAACCGTTTGCAATATCTCGTTGATTTTTTGATATTGATTCAGAACTGTCACCCTAAAGTTAGTAAATTAAAATAAAATACTAATGAGATTTGGGTTGCTCATTACATATTTTAATTAATACATGATTTCGTTATCTCTTCCGTAGGTCAGGAATGCTTTTGTGGTACAAATGTTTGAGAAAAACGCAGAGACGAACAGGTCCGTTACCTATTTTCTATTGGTGTATCGTTGTTAGGCGTGCACACATGCCATAACATTTAATTTTTTTAGGAAAATCCGGCCTTTTGATAATCTGCATTATATTGTTATACTTTGTCGTCTGCTCGGCGTTGACGCCCAGAATTATAACGAGAAATACATCAAATCGCAGACGATTTTCAAGGTTTGTTTCTCGGAATATTTGTTTTGTTTCGCCTATAAGCTTACGACTTAATTTGTTTTTCTTTTATTTTCGAAGGCAAGGTTTACCGACGGCGAGGATTGCTTGTCGCATCTCGCAAGTCTATTGTACAGATTTTCCGAAATCTCTCACGAATTACAGACGAAACAAGAGGTCGAATTAATAAAACATTTGGAGTATTTTCAAAGTCTGGCTGATTTTTTGCTAAAACATTCAACAAGCGGGTTTGTATTTGCTATTTTCTATTCCTGGCTGTTTTTCTCTTTGAACTTTTTCATTTTTCCCGCCAATCTCGTATACAGCAAAATATAGCCAGGAAACTTGTAATTAATTATTCTAGCAAATATTCCCGAAAATAGTACAATTGGGAACGAATAATACAGTATATACATGCATTGCATAAATATACATCTGTAATATGCATATTGCATAATTTATGCATAAATATGCATTATCGGTTAATACTAGATTTCGATTAAAAATTAATGAAGTCCAAAGATAAAAATTCTTAAGGTTTTTGAAGTGAAACCTTGTGTTCTATGTAGAAAGAATTTAGAGAGGAGTATATCTTACTCTCAAAAGCTTATTTTGAAATTTCATTGTTATATTTTTTTAATTTTCCTTTGTCAATTTCAAAATTATTTTTGAAATTATTTTTGAAATGATAATTGATAAGGTTTAACGGGTAAAGATCTACTAAATTAACAATACTGACTTTCACAGATCAAAGTCTTGGTTCCGATGCTTCAGATTCTTATTATCTTTGAACTCCACCGTTTTGGTTCCCACGAGAACTTCGCTAGTCCTTGAGAAGTCTTGGCTATCATCTGAGGTTTGTAGATGCGAATTTCCATCTTAATTTAATTTGACCTTTGAGACTTATTATCGTTTCTTTCACAATTTCGCTCGTAGTTCGATGCAGACGCTCAGAATGCAAAGGTGGAATTCCTGTGCGCTTTGCTCGACATTTATGCCAAGCTCAGACAAATCGACAAATTTGTTTTCAAACTTATGGACGTAATAGGAAAGGCAGGACCTTACCATTTGAGGATACTGAATCTGCGTCCTCCAAATAAATTTCTAGATAAGTGCGTGTATTTTTGAGTTGTTTTCTCCGCTAAACTATTCAAAAGCTAACGCTCTCGTATGCTTTAAAGCGGCCTTCACATGCAGCGAACGTATACGAATTAGTGGAAAATTTTAACGACACAGGTGGTTTTCTATCATTTGATTAGTGCACAGTGTCAGCAACAGAGTTGAAATGGTCGTGTAATGATTTCACGACGAACGTTCGTTACGATTTCGCCTGAAACTCGCTGCATGAGAAGCCTGCTTAAATGATTTTATTGTTATTGCGGTATTGGTTTAATTTACTTGTTATGCCTAATCGATGGGAGTTCAAATTTTTAGATTTGCCATTGTTTGCGCGGATTTGCACGCAATTCAAGCCGCTGCTGTCTGGAATTATCTTCTCGAAATAATTCATCAGTCGCTTGACAAAGTAACAGGTAAGGTGAATCGGTTTGAATTAATTTGTTTCACTCACTGTTAGTTCTAGGATGAAGTGCAGTGTTGTGATTGAGTTTGTTATAACAAGTTCATATTCGAGTCAGTCTCATGTTTAGCTATTTCTTAATATTTATATATAAATATTTAAAACTCATTAATTAAGCCGGTTAGTTTATTAATTTGTAATAAACTAGCGCAACCCATGCAAATTGCATGTCATCTTAAGTGTTTAAAACAAGTGAGCACAAGCTTATGGGGAGGCGGCTATTTTTATTAATATAATGTACATGTACATGTATATATTGCAGTATAATAGTATAAGGGATAATATTGTATATTTGGCAAGCAATTTGTATTTTAAAAGCATTAATTATTTGTATTGTATTTCTTATTTAGATAAAATATCCGATTATTCGCTGCAAGCGCTTCAGCCAGCTATCGATCTTTTGAAAACTCTACTCCAGTCTGTGCGCTTGATGGACGTGAACTTGTCAATGGAGGCCTTGAATGCCATCGTGCTCGCGTCGAATGCAACAGCCAGGCACAGTTCCAAATTTCTAATCAATAAGATGTTTGATTTTAAGGCAGAGGTGAGCTCATCTGCGATTTAATAATTAAATTGTTATTAATTACCGTATGTAAGTGTGTGTCGCTAAATGATTCTACAATGCAGATCTTTTTTTTAGATTCCGGCGCCTGGTTTACTACTTAACTTGTTACAGTTGATTCACAGTTGGGGCGAACTGCACGCTATGCTTTTGAGCTACGACAACAAGTACGCTCAGGTCTGGAACAGTGCAGTCGTCGTCGTAGAGGAAGAAGATCAGTCAATCTCCAACTTTTTGTCGCATCATTTCTACATTAGCGATCACGATTTCGATCGCATCCGCAAGGCCTGCAAGAAATGCGAAGATGCCAATCTGAGCCGCGCTCATGTATGACAGCATAAGAGTAATTATCTAAAGCAACTGTGGCTTTAAACTCTTGTTTCCTTTTTCGTGATAGTTGCTGCTCGTGCTGCAGAAGTTAAAATTGTTGATCGTTTTCGGAGACGAGAGTTATGATGGCTGGACATCCATGCTGCAATCATCGATTCACTACCTGATATCTCTAGTGAGTAACCGCATGGCCCCAGCATATTTTGGCTGGGAGGCAAACAATGTCTTTTGCCCCTCTCTCCCACCCACCCCGATAATTTTATAAAAGTTTTAAAAATCGAATTTCCATCAAGGTATTTGATGCAGTCTATAGGCCTATATACATGTATCAGTGTCGTGCATTAAATAAATTAAAATAGTTTGCAAAAAAAACTAAAAATTGCTAAAAAAAAAATGGCTTCACTCGCTTGGCAAATCAATTAATAGGGCCTATTAAATAAGAGCAAGTAAAAATAAATATGATGATCATTAAAAAAGCATAAAATTGTGTTTAAATTAATAGAAAGGTCATGACTGCCTTTACTTGCTGGTCAAGTCAATATCAATTAAGAATCGACAGAAATACGGTAGTGATGAAACTATTCAAATGTCAAAATGGTCCCAAAAAAGGACTTAGTACGAACCCCCCCCACTATGCTTACGTCAAAATCGTCTAATCTTTTATTTCATGTACCGGTATTGGTGACTATTAGGTTAAGTTTCACATCAAGAAGGGTTACGCTGAATGCTGGTCCACTGTCAGCCAAAGTTTGTCTCTTATAGCGCCGTGGATGTCTCCGCAAGACGTTCAAGATGTTGCATCAACAATTGTTTCCACTTTCGTAGACGTCACTTCGGATCAGAACAAGTTTGTTTTTTCTATTTTTGAGAGCATTTTACTTCGATTCCCTTAACCATTATTTGAATTGTTTGACGATTTCACCGATTATCTGAAGCTTTAACTGACTTTCAAAGTTGCAAAGTTTTGGCTGATTAACTTTTTTTTTTACACAATACAAAGTAGATTGAGTCAAGTGACATCGCTTCTGCTGGCATCTCGAGAGTTTCAAGATGTTGCCGTCTTCCAAACGGCCATTGTTTCTGCAAATCTTAAACGAATGATGGCTCTGACATCGATGTGAGTAGTGTTTTTTCTTCTCTATTGTCTTTTCTATGATTTTTTTCATTGCATGGCTGCATGCACAATGCACATATTTTTTGAATTGTTCAGTATTTCTTTCACTGTGGCATAGTAGCTATTGATGAACATGAACTCTTAATATCATTCTTCCTCAGTTTGCTGTGGTTTCGAATCCTGCGAATAACAAATGGATGATTGTCTTGTCTCGCGTAAATAATATAACGGGATTTACATTACTCGTTGTGGCTGATGCCAAGGCAACATGGCCTTTACTAGCGTAATTGTGTAATGAATACAAAAAACTAATCATTTTCTTTTTATACTTGTCTTGAATGTTACAATTTTTCTTTTTTATTTCTTTCAATTTTACTTTTTCTGTTTCTTTGAATTGTTGGCCTTTATATCTTTCAATTGTTAGTTTATGTTTATACTTTGAATTGTTTTTTATATTTTCTGAACCGCTTTTTCTGCGACCATATTTATTCTTTTGACTTTTTCTTTTCCGAAGTATTTACCTTGAAATGTTTTTTTACTTATATTTCGACATTTTTTTTATTTTGATTTTTTTCTTCCAATCTTTGTAATTTAATCCAATAGTGTCACTGAGATTTTGGCTGCCATGAATGACATCCACTATCAAAACGCAGCCTCGTGTTCTAATATCACTACGTCGAACCATGAAGTTCAGTTAACGCTCGACAAGGTGTCAAGAGGACTCGGCGAGATTCTTTCCACAACAAAGAACGCAAATCGTATTGTAAATTTGGAATGCTATGATGGATGCTTTTCAGGTTCACTAGCTGTGAGTAACTCCTACATATGAAGCAAACTTGAATATAGTTGATTTTTTTTAAGAATTGAGTTAAATTTTGAACATTATCTTTGATTGTTGCTGATTAAAAAAACAGCTCTTGGACCAACTTCCGCTGGAATATCTCCTCCGTGGAAATAGAATACGGTGTCTTGTGCAGGCGTTGTGCACTCTGTACCTATCCATCCAATATGACGAGGTTAATTTGGACAGCGCTAAACTCGCTCAGTTTTCCCTTCGCATCGCGACCTCTTTATTGAACGGTCTTGAAACTGGCAAAAACTCACCTGCGTTCTTGCCAGTACGAGAATTGCTGACGTGGATCATGGCATCATTTGTGACATTTGTTGGCAAAGTGAGTAAGATTTCTCGTGTTATCTCACCTGACTTTACGAGACTGTTGAATGTTCACTTGGTACTTTATCATTATGTTTTAATAGTAATATTTGTATTTATTTATTTAATGTATGTATTTATTTTTTTTTAATTACAGATTTTCTGTCTCAAATTGGTCGCATCAGAATGATTGGATATGGATTTCGACTCAAAACAAGAAGGCTCGTTCACATTCGAAGACGTCGGACTGGTGACAATGACGTAAGTTTACGAATGACGTTTCTTTTCTGTGGAAGCCATTTTATTATTGCTCGCTCCCTTTTCCTTCTGCTTTCAAGTAGCTGACGGATAGGGATGGGATGATGGGAGGATCCAGGGACCCGTCATCCATAACTCAGAGCACAGATAGATTCCATATTATATTTAACACATAATTACTTCCGTATTTCAAAAATATTAATGTTGTTGTTGATGACGGGCACCATTTTTTCAATTTGTTTCCGGCATGGAGCATCACGGTTCAGCGGATCTTTTTTTCGGGGTCAGTGGGGGAAACTCCCCCCCCCACCCCATCGTTCTCCTCTTCCTCCTTGCTATTCCTCCATGCTAGTCTCTTGTTGAAAGAGGAAACAGAGGGTGGAGTTACAATCCTTGCTCCTAGTTTTCCCAGTTCTAATCTCGATCCACCCTTCCTTCCTTGCCTTCCATTGACGTTCAACTGAATAATCCAAATTGAACTTGGCCGGAGTTGCAGCTAGAAATGCCACTGTGTGTGCGTTGTCTCATCGGTCCTTTTGTTGGTATTCCCTGCCAGACAAAGGACGCGCACAGTAATTTGCAACTGCAGTCACATGTGTGTTCTTCGCAGAGCTTTTTCCATCCGTCCATCCAACACGGTCTGCTGATTTTTTCAGCCCCAGCTAGAGACTAGATTTTTGTATTATGAACTGAAATATGCAGTGTAAATGGTTGGACTTGTCCGTGTGTGTATTTAGGAGGTTAATTTAGTATACGCTCTGTCATTTACAATTGTTGTCTCTTGGTCTTCATTGGAGTTGGACCAAGATTGTAACTTTGTTAGCCTTTGCTGCTGCGTCTTGCTGCTCAGTGTGTGAATTCATCTCCAAACAGAGCTGGAAATAGCTGGCAGAGCGCCATATCAAGGATTGATTGGAAACAATATCAGCTGATGCATAGGCGATTAATTTAAAGGGAGAGTCTCATTAGATTAAAAATAAATCGAAAATTTTAACTAATAAATACAATTTTTCTTACACTTTACTTTTTTTCAAATTGTTGATTATTTTTTTTTAGTTATTTACAAATATTTATAACGGGCTTTTGATGTTGCGGTTCACTTAAGTACGACACAGTTGACTAAATGCGTCATTATAACGTCGTACATTATTCCATTGGTTTTTTCTTCTTCAAAATATTGATTTTTTTTAAATGTTTATTTACAAATTGGTACGATAATGTCAGCGCCATCATGACATAATAGACAGGATAAGATACACGTAAAAATCAACGTGACGCTAAAATAATGACGTCATTTCAGCTCATCTGTAATCCTGCTTGCCGTCTAGTCAGAATAATTTACAATGACGTCATTATTTTAGCGTCACGTTGATTTTTGCGTGTATCTCATCTTGTCTAATGGCTTCTGCGTTTACGTATTGAGCGCAGGGGCGTCAGCCCTGCGCGCGCTTTTCAAAAGGATAAAACTTTGAAAAATGAATTTAAAAAAGTTCGCATCTTAAGATTTTTTTTTTGGTTTTTATATTTTTTACATGTTTCAATTCAGAAAACATAGCCTGGAACCACAAATGCCTTTTAGAGCTGTCTCGATGTGACGAAATTCGAAGATAGGCTCTGATTACGTCATTTCTCCATTCTACCTGATTGGAAAAAAAATAACGTAGGCCTATTCTAAACCTTTCTTGGGTTTATTTCAAGTTGAGAGAGCTCTAGAAGTCATTAGTGATTCTATCAATGATCTTGAAAAAGCGGAAATTTAATGAAACCACCCCTTTAAAACAGACTTGATGTCGAATTTCTAAACATTTTTTTTCTATTTTCATTTAAAAAAAACCAATTTTTTTATCTGTTAAATCTGGTTATATGGCAAGCAATTTTTTTTTGTTCGATTAATATTGGATATTTTCAACAATAATGCATTCGGTACAAAAGCTCTCAACCGCATTGCTCGCGTGGTACGTGTGGAGGCGCCATAGTTCAACGCTTATTTTATTTTACAAATTGATTTTAATTGAATATACATTTTTAACTAAAGTTGAAAGCTGAAAGTTTTAATTTGTTCAACAAACTGAGCTTACGGTGAATAAAAAAATGAAATTCAGAAACGAAGCGTGAAAAGAACGCAGAAAATTATCTGCACGATGTCAGTCCAGCAGCTCGCGATGAGCTAATAATCCTAATTTGATGCAAATAATGCGCAGAATTATAGATCACGTTCGGACTCCAGTTGCGCAAATATGAGCTTTTCGCTTCTGCGGGCTAAGCTTGCAATTAAATTCAATCGTTTGGCAGCGAAAGAAACATAATAATTTTCGTGTAATTTTTGTTGCCCGTCATGCATGCATTTGCGAGATAAACAGAGACAAAATGCTGCCGTTTACAGGGTGTATTATGCAAGGATTTCAAAGAACGAAAGGCCGACGATATAGACGGACGTACGGACGGACGGACGGCCTCGCATTTTTTGGTCGGCAAATCTCGGACTTCTCAGCAGAGAACGTTAAAATGCACTCCAAGTTTTGAGCGTCATAATCATAAATTTCATTTCTGGGATGAAAAGGACAAAGAGCTAACGTATAATGGTGTCATAAATTCGGAACAAACGGACCACACACAATCACACAAGCGTAGGCCCACACGTAAGAGTGTAGGCCTACATGCATACATTGTATGCACTTGTACATAAATATGTGCATGCAGGCCTATATGTATAAATGTAATCTTTTCAAAGCCAAGCTTTTGATTTCGAGTTTGAGGCATGTACGACGATTCTCCCCACTTTCGAAGGAGATGTGTGGAGAGCGCTTCAAGGGAGTGGGGGGGGGGGAGAGAAGCTCCCCCTCAATAGTACATAGTCTGTATATATATGGATCGAATGGGGGACCAGACCAAATATATGGAGGGATCGATCGATCGTTCAGTATATATTTGAGACTTGCCTGACCCATTCGCTGTTCTCGTTAATTATCTCATTGTGTATGTCACGACCTCGCCGTGGGTGACCATATTCGCTCATATTTAGCGTGTATTCACATTGTAATTTCGGGTCCCGAGTTGACGAATGACGATGACGTCAAGCTTCTTTCAAAGACTTTTCATTCCATCTTAATTGCCCTCTTTTTTACAGTGTTGCCAAACATATTAAGATGGCGAAGTATGAAATATTAATTGTCCAGCTTCATTTTAAATTTGATTATTTACCTAGGCCTATATGACAAAAATTTATAAATAAAATTTTTTATTAAATTTTTAATAAATATTTTTTTACTATACTTTGGATAAATATTAAATTAGAAGCTTTTTGAATGAGAATATTTGTAATCTATTGTTTGTAAAATAAATATCTTTCATAATTTAGTTTATTTTCATTGATCATTATTCTTAATCGTTCTTTTTAATATTTTTCTTAAATTTTCATTTTACTATGATAATTCATAATCCTAGTTTATTAACCGGTACTTAATTTTATCTTAAAATTTGTACCCATGAATATTATGATAAATTTATTTATAAAATTTTATTAAATTATTTTCAAAACAGTTAAAAAAAAAGTTCAATGCCCCTTAAAGGTATGCAATCACTGCAAGCAATTAATTTACTTTCGAGTTTTGACATTCTCTTGGAGAATGGGCAATCGAGACTT
>JAQIYI010000405.1:0-19749 GCA_034700265.1 Polyzonium germanicum | reverse complement strand
GCCTATATTCATTTGTACATAGTTCATAGTTCTCCCTCACCTAAGAGTGTACAATTGGGGTATTTTAAACGAAAAAAAGCTTTGGTTTTTTTAAAACAGGTTTTGTAAAACGTGTTTTTTCTAAAACAGGTTTTGTAAAACGTGTATTTTTTAAAACAGGTTTTGTAAAACGTGTTTTTTTAGTTTGTCAAAACTCCCAAAAGTCTATTCTAAAAGCCTAAACTCTAAAGAGGAAACGCCACACTGTATGTCCAGAGTGGGGCAAAAATATAAAATACACTCCATATGCAACGACATGTAGAGGCGTGAGTCACGTGGAACACTCTTGCTAATTTAGAGCGATAAACTCTTCCTACATAGGCTTGTCATGAAGCTATTGATAGCGAATCTGATTCAGAATAGTAGCCCTAGGGCATACATAGGATAATTTGTACAAATGCACTTTTTAATGTTCAAAACGTGTATTTGTAAATAAAATAATAAAAAATTGACTGAGTTTTTGCGGTTTTTATTGGGTTTTATAAAAAAACTCACTGGGTTTTTTGGGTTGGGTAATTAGTGGCCAACCCTACATCCTATATTCAATTTGCTACTCCCACCTCCAATCCTGTATTGTGATTTGGTCTAGCTTAGCCATTAGAACATCTGCATCCAATTATGACATTGAAAAATGATGTTTCACCCGTCATATTGCTTAATATAACGTCATCGCCATACTATTGACTGATGAGCAATTGAGCATCCACCATGAAGACATACAGATATGTATGGAATATCATTGGTGAAGCATAATTGTTAAATGTCGAGAAAGCCAAACTGGAGCTCATTTTTTGAGTTGCTCAATGAATGACGAGCTACTCACGTCACACATTATCTTGGAGTGAAACCCATTATTCAACATGAATTCAACATGAACCGTCAAAGTCACAAATGCTGATATTTGAAACTATTGGTTTTTACTACAATTTAAATAAACTTATAAATATGCTTCACAAATTCTAAAAAAAAACCACTTGATTCAATGTAACCTAAACAAGTATCGTGTAATTGAATCTATTTGGCTGTATTTTTTCAATTTTTCAAAATGTGTGACGTAAGGCAACTCGAAAATCGCGCTCCTGGGTCAAGTTGAATTTCTAACCATCCGATAAAATCCACTATTCATCTTTTTCCTGAGGACATGATTTAAGTATCAACCGCCATTTTTATGATGTCGCCTTAGGTATTACGTCTAAATACATCGTATACACTACGTCACGCGCTACTCACGCCTACTCTTTTTAGTCTACGCCAATCGCAATGCGACATCTACGTAATGCTGCCCACACGCAGCTGCCGGGGAAAAAGGTGAATACTCATCAACCAGTTAGTGAACCAGTGGTGTTGATAATACGCTTTTAATACATCATTGTGTATTGGTCTTTGCCCAACAGTGATGCTTAACTGAATTCATGCAGCAATGGTTTCTAATTTCTAACTAGGCCCATTGCACTGTATAGGCTTACGTCATTTGTTAATTATCTTCAATTTTACCAGTTTTCATGAATAAGCCTTTTTTAATGTTGATGTGTGCCATCGTTTTTATTGCCAGTAATTTTTTTTTTACAAATGCGATTCATTTTTGTATTTTTATATGCTAAGGACAATTGCATTTTTAGTCATTTTATATGCTAAGGACAATTGCATTTTTAGTCATTTTATATAATAATTATGCATTTCAATACCATACTCGATATTTAATATGCTCAAATATTTGTGCCTTTATTCGTCATACATGTACGACTAATATATTACAAAGTATTAGAATTAACTTAATATAGGCCTCATCCTGTCTAAGCTCACTGCTACACCTGCTACACGAGTACACGTATGATACTTTTTTAACAGCAACTATTAGGGCAGCAGGTCTTCCTGAAGAGGGAGCAAACACTAACGATTGTTATAACTAAAACTTCCTCTGAAATTAGTAGTGTCATTTTCCATAATGATATTTCTATTTCATTATTTGGTACTGTAAACTTTTTATGAACAATTGAACGTCATCCATGATGATTCCGCATTTTATCTCTTTATCCCAATTAGTTTCTCAATTTACAGAATTCGACCCCCATTTTGATTACCGCTACCAGTTAATGGTTTGTGAACTGTGAAGTCACACAGACACATAAACTCAGCATGTAGCAACGTGACCAAACACTCCGCAAAAAATGTAAGCAAAGAATGTCGATTTAACTGTACCATGGAATTAAGTCTATCTAGTTAATAAAAACTTGATACATGTAATGCGTTTAGTTTTCTTAGTCAAAACAAATGAAAATTTGATACAAAAGCAGTTAAAAGTTTCAAGTTTAATTTTTGTTAGGTAGTAGTTTCAGAACCAACAGGTCTAAACAACCGAACTACAGAGCGTATTGGCTGCTACTGAACAAATATGTTACATAGACGTTTATAACAAATGAGATGAAAATGAAATCAATTGGGTTATCAGGAAACCCTCGTGAAGAATTTGTTAAAAGTTCATATAGAGCTCTGTATCCTACAACAATCAACCATAATCTTAGGCTTACCGTAATTTACTATAATTTTTTTTCTAAAATTCATGTCAAGACAGCTCTAAAAGTTATTAGAGGTTCCAGCCTTAGTTTTTCTAATTGACCGTGAATCCTAATGCGCGTGCCAAGGTGACCGTGGGCCTAAGGTCCCATGGTCGCCATGTATCTTTTTCAAATGACTTCATTCTGTTTTATGCATATTATAGTCTAGCCAAAATTCAAATTTGTTTCACCACGTGAGCATGCATGTGGTGTGTCCAGAGTTTGGCAAAATACTTGCAAAAGTATTTTCAAAATACATCCGTTAAAATAGATTAAATTAACCTTTAAAATAAAATACTCAAAAATACCGGTACATTCAAGAAATTGTCAAAATACAAATACAAAATAAAGTATCTAAAATAGATAATTTATGGCTCAAAATACATTGGCCTATGGTACATGTATTTTGAAAATACATTTGAAAATGACAGTTACGAAAACATGTGTCAATATACACAATGTAATATTTTTTGGCTTCACATTACCGCCACTAGGTGCGCTGCGGCGCTCAATGTTAAATTACCACCCAGTCGCCTGTTAATGGGGGTTGCTATATGTTAATTCAATGGCATAGTCGACTGTTAATGGTCATTGCCATGCGCCCACTCTACCGGATGCAGTATTCCAGTTACCATGGAAATTTTTCCAAACAAGGTGAGAAAAACTGAAGTGACAGGGACTGAATCCGAACCCTTGTACCTCGATTGCTCTTCCAACTGAGCTACCCTGCCACTCGCTATAATTCTCACCTTGAAGGCAAACTTTATTTTCAATATGTCAGTAGTTATAAATTTTATAAAAGTCGACATATTGACCACATTCAATTAAATGTTTGTCAACGGTCAAGAACCTTCCTAAATCTAAACCATGGGGACGCATTCTGGCTTACTTAATTGATTTGTCGACAATTATAAAATATGAAATAACTGCAGACATATCGAAAATAAAGTTTGCCTTCAAATATAACTAAAAAATTTAAGGTGGAAATTATAGCGAGTGGCACAGTAGCTCAGTTGGAAGAGCACTCGACCCGCAATCGAGTGACAGGGTTCTGATCCCGTCGCTGTCACTTCTATTTTTCTCACCTTCTTTGGAAAATTTCCATGGAAACAAATATGACGGCATAAAAGAACCTTTCAAATAAATGTTTGTCAACGGTCAAGAACCTTTCAATTAAATGTTTGTCAACGGTCAAGAACCTTCCTAAATCTATAAATAAATCACACGTCTTTATTTGGGTTTAAAAAGCAATTGCATGAATTGTACGCCCTACATGCTACATCAAAAGTAATTTCTCAAAAACCTCGTTGCGTCGCCTTCTCCGTGGGGCTAAGATCATGCTACTGTAATTGAAATTGAAGTATTGAACAGGCTTTGTCCTAACGGGTAGTTCCACCCCAAAATGGACAGCTGGAAATCCCATTTGGGCAGTTGGCGTCACGGAATTGGGTTATTGGGAAGTTCCCAAATCACCGTAGAAATTCTAGAATATTGTTATTTATAAACCTGATTATGCACTGAAAAACCGAATAATTTCGTACAAATTGGTGAAAAATGAGTCAATTATTGTAGAAAGATGTCCTCGTTGATTTTTTATATACAAATTGTACATTAAATAGAAAATGTTGATAAAAAGTCTAAATCAAAGGTTAGTAAAAATTGCTGAAAATCGTCACAATTTCACCAGTATTGGTCAACATCAGCCAAACATTATAAAAAAAATTCGCTCGCTCAGTAAGAGACGCCTCTGCGCGATTGATCACAAATCCGGGCCTCAAATCATGTCAAATGATCAAATCCCCTCTTCTATATGTTATTTAGGCGCCATTCTTGCAAATTTACTTCAACAAAGTAAATGGGGTTATAATACATTATTTACCCATGTTCAAAAGAGTATTATTTTTTAGTATAGGCCTATTAATCGTTGGATTCCAACGATAAGATATAACAGATACAGATAAGCGCAACAATCTTTTAAATATCGCAGGTGCAAAACGATATTTTGAAATTCGTCAACAATATTTTAAGAAAAAAAAAAACCATTCTAAAATTTGGATTTTCTCTGTACACATGAGAAATCAGAATCTGTAAGTAAACATGTGCTGCAATTTTATCATATTTAATAATATTTTCAAGACTATCACGCACTGCCCTATGGATAGGTGGATCTATAAAGACAGGTTGACGCGTACCATGACTGATGACAAGTGGGATTTGAGGCTCCCAGACACGCCCCGCGATCCGACAGGACTACACAAAGCCGATGAAGATTTTTCCAAAGAGATGGCACTCGACTATTGAGTTTGATACGAACGTATCCGCAACTTAAAAAAAAAGGAATTGAAATTTAAAATTCACTGTGAAAACATTCCCAGAACAAAAGAATTTCGTTTCTCAATAAGACATAAAAACGTATATGGCTACAAAATCTTTACATCTTTTTCCCTTTTAACTCCGATTAAGTTTTTTCGTTCAATAATTGATTTTGGTTTATCTGTTCGTTGAAAGTCTTTTTTTTTCAAATATAGGCCATTTGTATCGCATCGCTAATGGAATTTTATGTACGAACCGGGGCTAGATTTTGCATATAAGCTTATCGGCCTAGAGTTGCATTCATTTTTTTTTACCTTTAAAAATAAATCTAGATTTTTGCATTTTATTACGATGCACTTTATTATTAAGCTCTTAACATAACTTAGATTTTAAGTTCTCATCCAAGAGCTTAGTTTGTTTATGCATTAGAGGTTATGTCATGTTCATTTCATTAATCACTGCTTATTTGAATTTAATTAGCCCTAATCGGGTTTTAATTAATCTTGTTCTTGTGTTACTACGATCGAACCTTATAGGCAAATACTGGTATGCACAAGTTCCTAGGGACTATGCCATACCTTGACGAAATCCACAGTCGTCCTCTTGCACGAGAGGACACCTGGAGCGCGTTTTTCGAGTTGCTCGACGAATGTCCATATACTGACGTCACACATTATCTTGGGAAAAAAACCCATAGATCAGCATGAATGATGTCAACCTCGACGCATAAAAGGCCGTCGGGCGTCGACCCTCGACGTTGGCGTCACAGATGCGGATATTGAAACTTATCAGATTTTTTCCAATGTAAATTAACTAATTAATATTCTTTAAAAATACTTTTAAAAAACCAGTTGATGTGAATAATTTAAACAATAATCGTGAATTGAATGGTGAAATGAATTGCATGGTGTATAAGACAAATTCAAATGTCAAAGATCTATGACATTAAAAATAAAATAAGATGCGTTAAATCATCTAGTTAGCGTGAAAATAATTTCCAAAAAAACGTAAACGCACAAATAATAACTGAATACGCTAGGCTAATCGATATTTTTCACTATCTTTATACTACGGTGTAGGCCTAAAAGCTTACTTAATTGAGTTTGATCCGCTTCAAAATTAAAAAAGATTAAAAATTATTAAATTAATTACCATTCGTATGGCACAGAATTATCACTAATTATGCCGCAATAACTAATGCAAATCTCAGACCTGTCGCGAGTCAAGTCAGCTGCAGTTCTGCACGCGCACCTCTTGATCGTCTTACGCACGCACTCACGAATCTTGACAGTAATCTCCCTTCATAATCGCAAGTTGGTAAACCTGTTTTGGCTCTTTAGACAGATCTGAGGTTTGCATTAGTGATTCCGGCCTAACAACACTAGGAGCATAATTTTAAATCTTAAAAGTTGTTTTAATATAAAAATAGAGCTTACAAACGTATGTAAAATATGGCATGAAATATTGAATAGAATGTTAGATAGAATAAAGAATCTAGAGAAAGCTTCATAAGTAAAAAGCATTAAAAAAGCGTGTCACTTAGTTATTCGGACAACGTTCAGCAATCGATTTTCGGATTTCGAAGGCCAAAGCCCGGGCCATCGGTGGCGGAACCGCATTGCCAATCTAAACAAAACAATAGAAAAATAACAAATTTAGATACACTCAAGTACATAGAAACGAAAAATGCAACAGCAATAAATTGATAATAAATGTCTGAGGTGTTGTGAAGGTTGATTTAAAATTTTCTTTAAACAGATTAAAATAATTTGGTTTTTTAAATAAAATTGCAATTAATTAGACCACTGATTAATCGATAAATTAATGAATATCGATAATGCGTTGAAGAATTGCACAGCAAGGAACAAAATAAAATACCTGGCTATAACAATGCAAGGCATTGCCATGAAACTTGAACGAGTCAGTAAAACCCTGCGAGCGAGCGCATTCTCTCACGCTGACTACACGGTGCTGTGTTGGATGCAGAACGCAACCCTGCGAATACAAATAATTCCAATAAAGAATGTTAAGAGCGAATTAATAACTGTGCACGCTAGAACAAAGTAAGGAAAATTCATTCGAAATTGTCATCGAGGCACCTGTTTTCCCATGGGCTCTGGGTTGGTTATGGTCGTGCGGAAATGGCCGTCCGGGCTAAGGCGTCCGAAGAGTCCCATCCATTGATTGTGGTTGTAAGCATTGTGAGCCAGACACCATGGGATCAGCGTGTCCTTTTGTCGATAGACCGTGCTGCACAGTTCATGGCTTTCGGCGCACGAACACACGCCACGTCGTTTTTCGTTCTTGATGGGGTGTGTGTATTGCCTAACGGTCAAAGCAAAGGACATTGTAATAAATCACATCTAGCTGTAGTCAGTATTAATTGGCTACTCACAATTTCTCGCCAATGACGCAGCCATCTTTCTTCTCCACAATGTTCGGCAAATCTCGCCAATCCGCTCCTAAAACGCACGGAATGTGTCGAAATCGCGCAATGTTTAAATCGTTGATATTCTTCGTTGTGTGATGGTTGAGAACATTGCCATTGTCTCTCATCTGTCGGAAACAACAAATAAATTATCAATTTAACGAAAATAAAAATGGTAAATGAAATATGGAAGGTTTGCGATAAGTAGGCATATTGCGTTGGACGAAATTATTGACAAGTATTTAACCGCACCAGTCTCTGAAAATGTGACTCTGCCGGACGGTCGTAGGACATTTTGCGCAGGGATTCACCACACTCGATCGGCGGCAGGTCATTTAAGGCGTCGCCGACGACCACACACCTATAAGGTGCTGAATTGGTCCAGCGGACGTTCGACACAATCTGAAAAATGTAATGTGTCACAAAAGTTAGGTACCGTAGCCATTGACTTGACTAGGCTACAATAGTATCATTATGAGGATAAATGTCTGCATCAATTAATTACTAACTTTCACGTCGTTAGCGGAACCAATGTACAATGCACCCGTCTTGGTGCAAAAAACATGTTCTGGCTCTGGAAACTCTGGAAGTTTTTCACCAGGCGCCGCTGCTATCAAGATGAACCTGCGAATAATATACAAGTATAAATATATTTAAGAGTAAATATATATTGATGGATTAGTAGCTCGGACAATATAATACACTTTTAAGCAGGTTTTGTAGGCTAAAAGCAATGTCTCAAGAACAGACTTTCTCAATTGATATTGAAAGGTAAGGCAATCACCTGCGACGCGTCTGTGGTACACCATATTGCCCCGCCTGCATGATGGAGAAGGCAACTTGGTAACCCATTTCAACCGCAGCATCGATTACGGTCTTCATAACTGCGCCCTGTTTGTACCAGGCAAAGTTGCGAACATTTTCCAGGACGAAATACTTTGGACGATAGAACTCCACGAAACTCAGAAAGGTTGCAATGAGCGAGTTCTGCGAAAATAAAACAAAATATATCTACGAGCGAATTACAGACATTGCCCTTTGATCGACTTAGAAGCGAGTACCGGTACCCGTACCTTGTAAAGCGAATATTCACGGTTGGTGAAGCGGTTCATGCGGCTGAAACCCTGGCAGGGCGGACCGCCCATGATGAGATCAACTTCGCCCTTTTGCGGCAAAGGTCGGCCTTTATTGTCATGAGTCTTGCCCTGCGCAACCAACAAACCACAAACTATTATAAGCCATCATAATGGACAGACTGGTTTATCAAAATGTGATCAGACTCAGAACCCATGTTGCTGGATGCTAACTAGTATTTACTAAACACTTACCTTAAGGACCATGCTAAGCAGGTTATTGCAGTCTTCGTTGAAGACGACGCAATTGGGGAAGTTCAGTTGGAAGGCGCTAGCGGCCTCGAGAGAGCTCTCGATGGCCCAGCACGTCTCTGCGATCCCAGCTCGATGGAAACCCTCAGTCAAACCTTTATTTACATTCAGATGGGAAAATAATATACGCTCGTATACTGTAGACGTTACACATATATCAAGATCAGATATTCGCGCCTTCCAAGGTTTTGTTCGAGATGTGACCTCCATACCAGCTAGTGCTTTTAAAATAAGTTGAAGATCAAATTCAATTACAACGCGTTGCGCAATGTCCTCTTGCGTCATACTTGGAATTGGCATTCCGTGCAGGAATGGAGGGTACACATAAAAGCTGTATTTCATTCTTTTATTGGGCTGCATTCAGGAATTACCTCCACATCCGGAAAAGAGGTCCAGAGCACGTAATTTTTCCTTCACTGCTGGGTAATCCTTATACGCCTTGCCCTGTTTATTGCGGAACAAGAGCAAGCAAATTATTGAGTATACATAGTAGTTAAAATATAAAACGCCATAATGAATAGCAGGGCTGGGTAACGTAAGGAAACAGAAACAACGTAACGGAAACGTTATCTTCGTAATGTAATAAAACGAAAACGGAAAGACATTTTTTTTTAATTCTGATTAGCTTACAGGAATCGGTAGACGATTCTGGACAGCTTTGGTAATGAAGTAACGTAAGTAAGGAAATTTGAAATTTTGAAATTTCGATAACGAAATAATGTAATGTCACGAAATTATCAAAATACCTGGAACTGAAACCGACACGTAACGCAAAATAATTTCGTTACCCAGCCCTGATGAATAGCATTAAAAACATTTTACCTTGCCCGTTCCTAAATAAGATGCCGCCTCTTTCGGAACATCTTCGAAGGTTTTCCTTTTTGGATTGTAAGCCTACGAAGTATAACGTTAAAAATAAATAAATTAATACTAAACACAGCCCGTATTTAATGGTATGCCAAACATTAAACACTAGCCACCTTTTCAAAATAGAATCTATTTGGTCCATTCAGTCGATACGCTTCTAAATCTGGAATATTTTGGCGATACGTAACGACGCATTTGTCATTCACCATCGACAAACTCACGGTTTTTTCTGCAAATATTAAAGAAAATTATAAAAACTAGGAAGTTCAAAAGTCCCAGATTAGCACGCCTTCGCGCTTTGACTACTTAATAATTAGGGTGGCAATCCAGGTTAAGCTGGTTTCACGTGGAAGATATTTGCTGCCAATTTCCGTGAAATTCGCGCGCGAATTCGTCACATGATTAGTGGGCAAACGTAGCCACGTGTTGAATACGGGATATTAGGAGCAAATGTGAAACTAACTTAACATATTTAACAAAGGATAATAAGAGGTGCTACAGGCAGATGACCATTGACCAACCTGTATAGCTCCAGTACAACACGTTAAAATCAGTGTCATTGCAAGCAGCAGTTCCCAGGTGAGTATTTTCTGGACGATAGAAGATGGCCACGCGTATGCGGCCATTATTATCCTTCGCGGAACGTTTTCGAGTACCGGAAGTTCCTCTGCTGATGGACAAAATGCGAGCAACGACGAACGGGTTTGGCACGCTCACGTTGCCACCACACACGTGGTCGTGCGTTTTTCGAAAACGCTCAGGATATAACTGGGGAAGTCAAAAAGCAGAAACAAAGTAAGCTAAACGGTAAATTCGCAGCTTACATCCAAAGGATGATCCTGACTTTGCAATGTTTTCATTCAACCCGACGCAACCTTTTGTTTGATTATGGAACTCGTAAAGCCAGTTATAACAAAAGGTTCTGTGACGACGAGTTGGGAGAGAAAATTTGCGCACTCAAAATCAACCCAGATGTCAATGTTGAACTCGCATTTGATATAGCGTGAATACATGCCTCCTTGTCGTATGCTGTATGATCTCTGTGTAGTGTAGCTGATTCAAAAATGCGCGACGGTAGCTCCGAGCATGATTTAGGATCCAAAAAGACGCATTCGCCAACAGTGAACTTTTTGCCACGCAGACGGAACGACTTATACTCATTGGTTTTGGAGCCTTCCAGAGGTTCCCCTAAAATGGCTGATTCAAACTAGAAAAAAATGGAGGTTATCGTTAAGTCTGGTTATTTATGCTAGCCAAATATTATTCAATTTTAACTATATATATTATATATATTCCTATGCAATTGCATTTTTTTATATAGACAGCTGTGTTCAGAAATTCCTTTTGAAATTCAATGCACAAAACCTAGGACATACATGTACACAAGCTCACCTTTATCAAGTCATTCCTCCTGCAACATGACGTGCAGAAGCTGACCATCTCTGTTTCATTTTCGCAGACAACTTCCTCGGGGATGTCCTCAAATCGACCAGTAGTGTGATCATAACTAGCAATTGAAATTTAAAAAAAAATTGGTTCAATGAACATTTAGCTGAACCATATTTATTATAAGCGCAAATTAGAACGAAACAAAAATGCATCTTAATATTGCGAGGTTCAATATTCCCAAGGATTATAAGGAAACTTGAACGCGACTTGACTGTCTTCCCAGTTCAAATCGCGCTCAGGAGACTAACCTCATCTTGTAATAGAAGCTGTCCTTGCCATTGGCGGCAATACCGGTCAGACGTCCAGTTTCCTCGCTGCCGCCGGCCATTCGAAAGTTTTTATCTGGCTTTAGGTACTCTACGTTAGCCTTTCCCAGGACGGAGCCAGCAGGCACGGAATCACATGTATTGGTGAGAAACACGATCGATTGATTGGCGACTTTGCCCAAAAAGGTGTCGCAACCTCTCCTACAGGTCATGAAATGAAAGTACTAGATTTAGAATGAGACACTACAATAGTCCTATATAGGTAAGATAATCAAGAGGGGAAATTTATTCTCTTATTAATTCTAGTTGAAAGGGGTGATTAATCAAAGAGGCTGACCAGAACCAACTGACGTGCAGCATTTTGTCGTCATCGTCCTGGTACATGTACTGGACTTTTCCCAAGTAAGGATCGCCGCCAGTGTCCGGCTTGAATTTGAGACAATCGCCGATGGTTATCTTTAAACGAAGATCAAATGATGTGAAAATCGCAATCTTGAAAGAATGAAAGTGAACAAACAATGAGAAAAATTATTTTTTACCATCAGGTCGTCGACTAAAACCGCGGTATAGAAATAAAGTCCTCCAGATTTAATGGGGGCACTTTTCCACTTGACTGTTGACTGTGAAAATGATAAAAAAACAACATCGATATAAACATAATTATACTTCGTTCCGACTAGGCGGTTAACTGAAGTTAAATATTTTACTAAAGCAGCTCAAGTTGATAATTTAATTTAAATTCGTTTATACAAACTGATATTTAAGTGACTCATAATTTAACTTTTTGATTTTTCCTCTAGCCGGTATGGTGCGACAAGAATGTAATTTTTTTTATCCCTGGCAGCCAAAATACAGTTAAATATATAACCAAAGTAAAATGTTAAGAGTCGGACATAGTAAACATAGAATAAAGTACAGATCGAGTGTATGCTCAGCATATGCTTACGGCTTGGTCATTGTTGAGCTCAATCTTCCGCTGAGATTTCTCATTCTTCGAATTGATGACTTCCTATAAGGATACAAATGAAAGGATTTAAAATTCATTTCTTAACTTGCAAAAAAATAAACCATAGCACGCTAGTGTGCCTACTTTTCCACCTTGAAACAATTGGATAACATTAAGTGCGCTGGATTTCGGATGATAGATAGCTATATGCAAAATACAACTTCCGGTACTCACTATCTCCACATCCTCTTCTGAGCCTTCCTCGTCAGAGTCTTCAATAACGGGGGCCAAGCCAGTCGAGATGGCTGCATCCATCTGATTGCTGAAAAATTCGTTAAAAAGATTGAAGACAAACGGAGTAGTTGTTGCCAACGTGTCCGTCGGCTTCTTTTTGGGGACCACGGCCCTTGTTCTCCTGAAGAAATAACAACCATCCAAGGTACTGTAAGCATTTTTGACGTAAGACGCTCGTATGGAGTTTAGAAAATCGCCGATACCCAGCTCGTTGTCCTGTCACTGCACCAGTTAACGCCCTCAGCCTTCTGGCCGCAGGCGTTGTCCTCAAAATGTTTTCATCTTCGTCAGCGTCAGCGTCGTAGCTGTCAATCTGCGACAAGACGAACTCGGCATGAAAAAGCAAAGTATCTTCTGTGAGGCTGTCGTCCACAGACTAGAAAAAAAATAAGGAGAAATATCGAGCATTACTGTATTGGAATATTGCTTCAAGAAAAGTAACTATTCTTCGTCAAACAAGACTATGAAGATCACCTGAATATGAACAACTAGGTCTTCATAAGAGGCCACAGGATCGTTCTGTAGCAACTCGATGGTCAGCTTGCTGAGCATCGCCTTTTGCTCATAGGAGCAATGCGGTTCACATTCCGGAGTTGGCATCGCTAGGTAATAGTGCGCCATTTCTGCATTGTGCAAGTAAACCAAAATACCAACAGAATCAATTATATAAGGCGCCGCTAATGAATTTAAAACTTCTAATTATAGAAAAACTTTTGTGTTCATTTTGATTTAAATAAACAATTTTTGGAGAAAAACCGTGCAAATAGAAAATTTACCGAATATACAATAGGTAAGCATCTGTAACACAATGTACTAGGCCTACTAAATTTACATTGCTAGAATATTTTGCTATTTGTTTTAAAGCACTTATCCAACTCTCCTAACTTCCAGTATCACATCAAATAGCTTTTTTGTTGTGCAAAAATGATCTCACCACTGGTCACGCCGACTAGAACTTTTTGACCACCGTCGTAACCATAGATCCACCACTCAAGAAGTGGCCCAATTTTTTTTACATATACTCCGTCTGAAATCCATTGAAAAGACAAACTCAGCAAACGCTTTCACATCGTTGCACAATGTGGAATGTATTTTGATTATAGGGTTGGCTGAACTAGCCATTTGTCTACAGTACTATTAAGGACCTTTGGTGTCCGGATCATGATCGACAATTGATTTGACGTATCCACTCATGTAAAGAAATACGTCTTTCTCGATGAGACCCTTGTCGAAAGAACATAGATGCCCATCTTGATCGTAGACACTGGTTTAAACGATAAATGATTAAATGACACACCAATTATCAACAACAAAACAATGAAATCAAATTGAAATACAGCTGGGCTCACTCACGTGAACATCGTTATCCTAGCCTCAATCTTGGCGTTCTGCTCCGAAGTGTCAGCGGTATCTTCGATCATAATATCTTTTCTCTCAAGCAACATAAGCTCGTTAACCTGTATAAGTGATAGACATTTACAATTATTAAGCAGCCGTTTGAAAGTGCCACTAAATCACAACATCAAAGATTAACAAAAATGATTGCAAAACGTTTCAATATAAGATTCACGTACCGCATCGTCAGGATCACCAGAAAATTGTTCTATACGATCTCTGAATTGAAGACAATACGGGCACTGCTCATTGATGTTGATTTCGCTAAAAAGGATCAAACCATAATAGTGCCCGATTATACAAGTCTACTTTTACAAACCAACAATAATTTGGGTGTCTATCTGTCCAACTGTAGAAAACCTGAATAATGCTGTTTTATAGGCCTATATAATTAGTGCCTTAAATGGAAAATCTTCATGGAAATATTTGATTAAACTTGTAACACTTGATAAAGGTTCTTGAATTTGTCGGATGTTTAATAAATAGGCCTATTCTGCTTTTTAAAAAGTAAAAATCTGCGTTTTATGTCCTCTTTAAAATACAATAATAAGAAAATGGACTCGGCTTTCGACTTTTTTCAAGTTATTTATGGAAACATTGCACGGTATATAACAAGGCTTACGAGGATTCTGTGTCGAGCAATTTTGGTGGTTTCTTTGCAATCAGGCGTTTCTTCTTCGAATCTGGTTTCCATGTAGAGTGTTGACCACAGTCCGTTTGCCGTTTCATTTGGCTTCGAGTGACACAACCTCTGAATAATTTATAAATCAGTATGAGTGAAATAGTTCCAAAACAAAGCGCCAAACGAAATTGTAACCAATCAAGTCAACAATTGCGGTACATGTACACTGGGGAGTTAATGGTCTAATTAATGCATTCTAGCAGGCTGGATATTCATATATCTAGCCTTTGAGTGATACCTGGGTCGCAGGTACGATTCTTGCATGAATTATCAGGGCCTTAATGGCTGTTGTATCCTATATATTAATATTTGTCTATAAAGGCGTGCTCACACTAGAAGCATAAACAAGACTTTTGAGCTCAGATTGGCGAAAACGTAATGTTAATGACGTATCTAAAGGCAGGAACACCGTGGAACATTACACCAACGACGACGCTGAAGCTTAAGATTACCGCCAAAAATAACTTCCACAGAACGAGAGCTGCTACCGACCAGTGCAGTGTACTAGCACTGGTACTAGTGTAGTGTGGCAGATTTTTCTTCCAGTAAGGTTGAAGTGTAGTACAGAGGAAGTACAGAGGAAGTAGGTGAAGGAAGGGTCCGATCGGAATGGGGATGGTGTCAAAATTTTTTTTCGTCAAGACAAACACAATGGCATACGTTTCATGACGATGTTACAATGTATGTTATTCATGTTATGTTATTTAATATTTATGTTGTTATTTTTGTTACGTTGAGTTATTTTTGTTATGTTATTTTAGTTGTTATTTTTGTTATTATTGTTATGTTATGTTATTTTTCTTGTTTCGTTATTTTTGTTATGTTACCTTATGTTATTTATATTATGTTATACAGAATATAAATAACAACAAAAATAACATAACATAAGAAAAACATAACATAAATAACATAACATGTGTTGTTATGACGCGAATCCATGTTGGATTTGAACTTAGGCCTATATAATTTCTCGTCTTTACATTTATGTAATTCTCATAATAGGAGCGAGTAATTGGGCTATTTGGCCTGTTGGCGCCAGGACTCTTTACATTAAAAAATAAATAAATAAAATAAATAAAAATAAATAACATCGAGTAAGAATTTTTGAAAGCAGTAAAGTATGGTTACCACGTTGGCAGCCAATTAAGAAAAAAAGTTGGTGAATTAAACCAATATTTTTTTAAATCGCTTGCCTGCCGCTACAGCGTCGTTTGAAGTCGCTATTTTGCATGATTTTGGATAAATTGAGTAGCACTTTAGTCAGACATCACCCTCATGGATTCAATTAGTTTTCGCTAATGTAACCCTTGTACCTTTATCTTGACACCTTTTTTAATTGACCTTTGACATGAACAAGAGGTCACCCAAGGTCAAATTGTGGGTAACCCTTAAAAGCAACAGAAAAGCATGTTTTTGATTAAATTTCATTAATTGAGTCAGTGTACCTCGCAATAGCGCAAATACGCTCATGTGTTCATAGATCACATAGAGCGACAAGAAAATCACACCCTATATGACTCCCTACCACGGTCTTACATACAGGTCTGGAAACTCCCTGGATTTCTGGTTCCCTTAGCTAAGACGTTTTTCATTCTTAACCTTGCGGCCGCTCGATGTCGCTGCGATCGTGGGATAACATATCGAGCGTATCAAGCACCGTGGAGCACCGTGGTAATCGAGCACGGTCTTACATACAGGTCTGGAAACTAACCGGTTTTTCAGTAGTGAGGGGGGGGGGCAGCTCTTAGCTACGACCAGTTTCATACTTAACCTTGCGGCCACTCGATGTCGCTGCGAACGCGGGGTCGCTTATCGAGCACCGTGGTACCGATACCGCGGTAAGTCGATACCACGGTCTTACATACCGCGCTCGATACCACAATGCTCGATACGTTGGAACATCCCTCAATCGCTCGATACCACGCTGCTCGATACGTCGTCCCGCGTCGTCCAACAAATATTCGTCATAACATCGTCATAAAATGTGTGCCATTGTTTGTCTTGAGGAGGCAAAAATTTGGACACCAGCGTGACCACCCCATTCCGATCGGACTCCTCCTTCACCGTCGTTCACGTTTATTATTCACGCCAAAAATAACTGCCACACTACACTCCACTTAGCAGCGTAGACTGTGTAGTGTGCCAGTTATTATTGACATTAATCCTCTCTTGAGCTTGAGCGTCGTCCTTCTAGAAAGGTTCACGAATGTGCCAGTTTATGCTTACCTTATAGCGTGAACGAGGCATAAATTCTAAATCTAGTCTGGGGCAAATTAATAAGCCATGCTTCATGGCGAAATAAAATACCCGGTAGCCATATTTTACCACCATTGACTTGGCGCATCTTTGCTCAACAAATGCATGTTTTAGGTTATATCTGACTCTAGAGCTCTGAGCGTAGCTCTCGCCACACGGTCACGACGTTTATGGCGTTTATGTTGCGTCGGATTATGTCTGACACTCCCAATAGATCGGCGAGTTTCGATTTCTGAAAGCATTTTCTGAAGCTCTCGCTTATCAATTGAGCGTGCCGGGCATAATCCGACGCGACATAAGCGCGATAAATGTGACCCTGACAAGCCTGAATCAGGGGTCCAAGCCCTATAATTAATTAAGTATCCACTACTTATAAGGCAAAGACGGACATACAATAGATTATACATACGTATTGTGGCTTGAGCCGCCACCAGACATTCCACTGGTTGTTGGTTCGTCGCCGTTGAGACGATCCATGTTAACATCCTTTGTCAGCCGATCGTTGTCCAACTTCGCCGGCGATTTCGATACCATCGGCCTCTTTTGGGCCACGAGATGGGCTACGCGTAAATTAAAATTGTAAACGATCCTTCAGAACCCTTAATTAATTCCCACAAATACCGAACTCAAGCCGAACCGAACAAGAACAAAACCATGCAAGAAGCCCGCTAAAACGCAAACTGCCTGGCGAGACTGCTACGGCGCATGCGCAGTAGCAAGTTTGGCGCGCTTTTCTCCCCTTTTCAGAAAAATGGCGGCCAAATGACTAACTCGCCTTTCACGCGCCGTTGTACGGTAGTTAGGCCTCAGTTAAATGATAACAAGTCGGGCGGACGCAATTACAGACCGCTAGGCCATAGCAGAACCAAAGGAAAAGACAAACACCCAAGGAAGGAATCGAACCCCTAACGCCAGGGGTCAGGAGTAGAAGCGAGCTGCAACAAGTGACTATAGAATAGAAAAGACACCGCACACGGCGACAACATTGAAGCTACTAAAACTGGGATCACGTGACCATTTTGACGTTACTGGCGGCAAAATGGCGGCCCGCTGTGTTCTTATGATTTCATTCTCTGGCGAATCTTAGCCAGTTTGGCTGATTTAACAATTTCAAGTGACTGTTTTCTTGTGTGTTGGTAAGTAATATATTATTTTGCATTAAATACCGTAAATGTCAAAAATACTAAGCTTATTTACCGACGGGCTTGTCCGCCGGTCAGTAGGCCTATCATCGTCGCCAGAGAATGAAATCATAAGAACATTGTTGGCCGCCATTTTGCCGCCAAAAACGTCAAAATGACGTTTTTCATCCGTGCTTTTTGGCTTCAACTTCCGGTTGGGTAGTGAATAGCGCGTGCGGTGTCTATAGGGAACTGGCAGGGTGGCGCCTGCGGTCGCGGAGAGCCACCGCTCCACGGTCTTAGATACAGGTCTGGAAACTCCCTGGAATTTCAGTAATGAGGGGGGGGGGGTACGGCTTAGCGAAGACCGGTTGCATACTTCGCCTTGCGGCCGCTCGATGTCGCTGCGATCGGGGGATGGTATCGAGCACTGTGGTATCGAGCGATTGAGGGATGTTCCAACCACGGTCTTACACACAGGTCTGGAAACTAACTGGTTTTTCAGTAGTGAGGGGGGGTACACCTCTTAGCGAAGACCGGTTTCATACTTAACCTTGTGGCCACTCGATGTCGCTGCGACATTGGTGTGACGTATCAAGATCCGTGGTATCGAGCGATTGACCGGGGTGACGTATCGGGGTGACGTATCGAGCACGGTGTTATATGCAAGACCGAACATCCCTCGATCGCTCGATGCCACGGTCTTACACCGTGCTCGATACGTCACACCAATGTCGCAGCGACATCGAGTGGCCGCAAGGTTAAGTATGAAAAACGTCTTAGCTAAGGTCATCAGAAAATCCAGGGAGTTTCCAGACCTGTATGTAAGACCGTGGTTCAAATATATATTACAAAAATAGGCCTACATGTAAATGTGACGCCAGCTTAGTTAGAACCTGTTATAATCCTACAAGAAAACGCGCCAATCAGGCTCTCGGTCATTATGGTCATAAGTTCAAACAAATAAATTACAATTAACTAAATTGTCTGCGATTGTTGGTTCAACCATTTATCAAGTTGAATGCGATTAGTTACTTGGTGGGAACTCAAATTTACATGAATTGTTACCTGAATTGACATTGTGGGCCATAGTTTCTGGCTCGCGGGCCATAGCTTGATAACATGTATAATTGCTTATAAACTTCGAGGTGCGTGTAACATACATTTTCCCAAATTACCACTTTTTTCAGTGCTAATTATATATACCCTCTCTGTCTTTCTCTTTTGACTTACGCTATTTTGAATGACTAAATTTAATTTGGATGTTGCAGTCCCTTTTATGTTTAGGTTGTCTAGCGTGTGATCCAATCAAAGAGGGAAAGGAAATTCACTATTCAATGAACGTTCCTGAATAAATTTCCCATTTATTGTATGGTCACCTCATGTCATGAGCCTATTTGTATATACATGTATATTCACCCTCTTGGCCTCTCTTCTCCTCACATACAAGCTTTCCTGGCCTTGTCATCAAACAAATCCTGATGATTCCTGCAAAAAAAAAACTATTGTTACCCCCATGAACTTCTAGACTAGGCTACTCCTAGGAATCCACTTTATGTAACATCTGCCTTCAAAAACTATCCTTCCCTACATCATTATTGACGCCCCCCCCCCCTCCCTTTCGTTTCTAAGGCCGGTATCATTATTCACCTTCTCTCATCCTTTATCCACACTTGATTACCTGATACAGCGTTGAGATGAGTAGCTGTATTGAGCATACATTCTGTTCACTAATGGCTATTTCTGCCTCTTT
>JAQIYI010000404.1:0-19754 GCA_034700265.1 Polyzonium germanicum | reverse complement strand
AAAAATTATTCACTTTCAAGAAACCATTACAAATTGTTTTTTATATATAAATAAGATTATATACTCAATATTTTATTTATGCCTATACTTTGGTTTATAAATATTGAATATATAATTTTTTTTTCTCATAGAAAATTCTCCCTCACGCAACTTGTAATTATATGTTATGAACTTTTTTACAATTTTTAGAATGTCTGCCATTTTCCGAAAATTGCATCCTTAATGGCTTCGATGTATTGCGACGGAACCCAGTAGATCCAGTATCGAGATGCTTCCGTCGGGCCCAATTGTATACCCTGTAGTAAAAGGCAAGTTAGTATTTTTTGTATACGCCATTTCCACAAGAAATTCTAAAATTAAGAGTTAGAACATTGATCTGCAGCATGGCGGCCCCACCAAGAATTTATTTAAATACTAGAACATTTTTCCACAGCCACAAAACTGCAGTGAAATAGTAAATCAGCTGACTGCTGATACACTCGATATCAAGTATCGACAATAATTTGAATACAGAAGATTAACTAAATAGTAATCAGGGAAAGGTTTCACTCACCAGGATGTGATATTCCTCATGGCCTTCTATTGGTTCACTAGTTACATTCTTTATCGAGTTCATCGGAATCTTATCCGTTCGCTCTAATTTAAAAAAAAAACATCTTAGATGCTCGAAACGTCGCACTGACGTGACAAATTTATAATGGGGCGACTAATTGGACCAACCTTTAGTTCCAATCCATAGTTGGTCCACTTCCAACTTGAACGTGAGGCGCACTTTGCCACCGCCTTTGTTCAGCATTCCTGATAGAGGGAATCCTGGTAAACTGTCCTAAATTTGAGTGAGATACAAATTAACACTTATACGCTAGACCCTTAACAATTATATGTAGATGTATTTTGACTATTTTCAATAGTTTTTCTAAAAGTGGGTTGATTTACTCTTTCGTTTTTAATGCCGGGCATGATGTCATCAGGCAATCCTTTGTCGATAATCTTCTTGTGCATCTATAATGTAGCATAAAATAATAATCAATCAACACATTTTTTGTGGTTTTTGAAGATCTTATAAAATGGAACTATCAGACTGACTCTAAATTCACGGACTGTAATAGCTCTGTTCGAATAAATCAAATCAAATTAGTTTTTTATTTATACTCCGTTTAAGATTTACCTTCTGTTTACATAGAGGTTCCTTCGTTGCTCCTGCTATTCAAATGGAAATAAACAAGAATACAGTTGCAATTAAGAACATCAACAGTAAATTGTCAACTCTTTAAATGTACACACATGTCGTTCAAGGAATAATTCAAACTTACCGGTCGCTTCCTCCTTGTCGTCCTTATCGCCCTCCTGAGTGCTGGGCGTATTGACAGCAAGAACGTCATTCAGTGTGGAACCCACCACCATTAGTTTGGTGCCTGCGATGACGCCAAGTTCCCTGAGTGACTTCTCCTCTTTGGCTAACCCTTTGAACATGACTTTCTGCATGACGGCTGGCACACCGGTCAGCGTTTGCATATGCTGCTTTAGCGCGGCCACCGTGGAATCCAGCGGGAACGTTAAGTCGTACTTCTGTTTTTTGTAAATCACCTTGAAGTCGACAGTTTCTGATTCGACATCGGCGTGGTTGTTTTCGGCTTTTTCATTGACTAGCAGTAGGTAAACGTAAAGTAATTATAGGTAACAATCAATGTCAGTTGTTCAATTATCAACTTAAGACCGCTCAAAAGAAAAGTTGAATATTAAATTTATTACCTTCCACAAATTGTTAAAGTTGTTGTTTTTTACGTTGGCCTATTTACAATAATTTACCGTTTTTAGTTACATAAAACATAGTTTTTTGTATATTTACAGTACGGTACCAATCCCGCTTTAATTGACAGTTACTTATATGACCAGGCCCATGTAAGATGCAAGTATATCGCCAAATCACATGTGGATTGAGTTGTAATTTAAGTGAGACTTGAATCGCTTCATTAAATGGTAGCTTACCTTCAGGTACGATCTGTTCATTGTTTAATTTGGTTACTGCAGAAGCAGCAGCAGCAGCAGCGGACTCGTCGACTTTGCACGCGATTATGGTCGACGCTTCCACGCCGTCGGTTGTGTCAAGCATTCCCTCGACGGATGTCGCGGCATTAAGGTCGACGATCGAAGTTTCCATGGCAGGCGTTATATCGCGATCGTCTTCTTCACCTGTCAATTAGTATTAAGAGTGATTAAGGGGTCAAACTTATATTAATGGTTTTGCTCAAGCCAGCCCAAAAAGGCCTATTTAATAAATTATAAAATAAGGCGCGCTCCGCGCTGTTGGCCTCTTGCGGGCAGATATTGTAGGAATGGCAAGAATTAAAGCAGCTCTAATGTAATTGCCTAGGAATGAAGTAGGGCCTAATTTTGACGAGGCAACGACCGATTAGAAGATTAGCACGCTCTTAACACTCCGACTGAATAAACGAACGCCTTTAACGAGCCAAGTTAATAGAAACTAGGAGCTATCCGTGCGCTCCGAGTGATCGCTTGTGAAGGTAAAACGAAAATGACAGCGCAAAATTTGACGGCAAATTCTTCGGAAACAAGCAGATCGTCAAGAAATTTCAAAAACGCTAGCCTGAACACGATCAGTCCAAACTCGTTTGCACTTCCCATTCGAAATTAATAAAGGTTCTAATAAAAGTCTTATAAAAGTTGCGCATGCAACTGTGATCGAGGTACCATTATTGTGTTCCGCCATCTTGGATATTAGGCTATTAGCAGACGCACCTTTTAGGCAGACACAGTCCCGCAGGTACTTTTTCGTTTTCTTTTTCGAATTATTTCTCTTATGTCTATAGAATTAACAATAATGAGCGTATTTTAATTATTGCTTTTTTTTAGTTTTGACTCAGCGAGGACGAGATCAGGGTTTTCTTTTGCTTCGCTCGTTCCACAGCTTGTTTTTAGCAGACGATTTTTAGTTGATTGAAAATTGGACACTACAACGCTCCTGCTAATCGCTTTATTCTTCTTCTTATTGTTATGGCTTTTGGCATCAATTTTGACGCATACAAGCCACATGGCTGAGAAAATGGCTACGAAAACCGACCGAAGAATCAATCTGGAGAAGCAGAACAGAACACCCAGGGGATGGTAGTTTGGGGATCGAAGCCACGACTCCGAGTAGCCGTGTGTGAGCAGAGCAACCCTGAAAGCCGTGCTCTACTCACTGAGCTACCGGAGCTGCCTGCTCCTATGCCGAGAATAAATGCGAACTTTTGTGATTCTATTGGACTAGTACGGTGCTGCCATCTAACGGATTGCTTGTACGTGGCGACACAAGCCCTGAGAGAAGAGAAAAAAAAAAAGAAAATTTTTCCTCCAAAATCAATTGTTGTTCTGCCTCCTGCGTTTCCACTTTCACGTTCTGAGAACCGGTTTTTCCTACTAGCTCTGCGTCATCATCATCTGTCCGTCTGTGTGCGCGCGCGCGTTGCAGTTTTTATCGACCGCCGCTGCTGCTTTGGCTGCTGGTGAGCGAGCGAGTCGACTGCTGCACATTCTACCACAATGGCCGGCCTGAGAGACACGCGAAGTTTTTTCACCAAGGGCTCCGTGGCCGACTGGGAGTTCATATTGACACTGTACGTCGAAGCGCTCAAATTGAAGGCGCAACAGAAGAACAAGAAGCCGGAGGAACTGATCAAGTTGGACAACTGGTGAGTGTGTGCTGTTCAGTTATTCACTAATTCAGTTATTCACTTTGTTTGTTTCTCCCTCCCCTCCCCTCCCCTCCCCTCCACTCCAGTCGTGTCCTTTGCCCGAACAAGAGGGAGGGCGGTTCCCTCGCCCAACTCTGTCCCCTCAACATCTCTCACCCCAATTCACCTCAAGGACATTGAACTTTGCATTTGTGTGTTTAAATATCGCTTAATGAAGGCGAGCGCGCGTCATAATCACGCGCATTTATTGGCGGGAACTTTCACTTTTCTCGAATTTTGGAATACGCTAGAAATTCGACGAACAAGACGCGAACTGCAAAAATTCGCCATTGTTCACTCTGTTGACGCTGCGCAAGGGGAACGGCGTTCTTTTCATTTGTTTTTGCCGAATTTAAAAACGTTCCAAATCTTGATATGAAACCATATGTTTGTTTTCTCGAATTTTATTATTGTCTCAAATTCGTGACTTCACCATGGAGTCTGTGGACACGGACGAAATTTCTGTGCTGTGAGCGAAAAATTCAACATGGAGAACAAAGAAAAGTGCGCAGGAAATAGGGAAACGAACGAAGGGGAAAGAGAGAGGCTGAGCTTTGTAGGGGGTTTTTATTTCTAGAAAACGAATTTTCTTCGACACAATAATCAGTCGCGAATTTTAATTCGGATGATTTTTCGAAATTGGCGCGCCGACCGGACAGGCCGAACGCGAACGCCGCGCATTTTTCTGCATTTCGTGAATCTATTTTCTGTCTGCGCGAAATTGCCTACGTGTGTACGTGTGGCTTGGCCTTTCTTCACGAGATGGCTGGCTGGCGGTGACGTCATCGCGGGTGATGTTGGCAGATGTTGTCAAGGGCCCAAAATTTCGCTCACCCTACTATGCAAACTCGCGCGAAACACAATATCCTAATAAATAATTAGTTAAAACTAATAAATAAAATATTATCCATTTATCCTTAATGTGCGGGTGAGATATTAATTAGGCGGTTTAGGTCTTTTTTTTTTAAAATCTGCTAGGCCTAAATGTTGGTAGCCAAGGCATACGCTGCGTCATGTTGTGAACAAATACATGTCAATGTTTGATTCTTTCGATTGTATAATTGTAATTATAAAATGACAAACCTATAGGCCTATTATATAAATGGGGATAGGCCTATTATCAATTTTTCAGATTGTATATTATTTTGCGAGTAGGCCTGATGATATTTGTTGACCTAGGCCTAGGGTCTAATCAATTAATCATGCAATGGCCATATAAGCTTCTACATGCACTGAGCCTAATCAAATTATTACAACTCTTGAACGTTAGGTCCAATGCAGGACCTTTTAGTCCCAGCCGGGCTCGTAGGGCTTAGGTAGTTTGGCCCTAGGCCTATGTGAATTTGAACGCTTTTACGCTCAGGCTAGAAATAATAAGCGCCTATATATGCTCAATGTTTAATAACTAATTGTTTGAATAAATTAATACCATGGTAGGCCTATCTTTTCACTTATTTTGAATCACACACACACTCACCTGAATGAAGCTAATTTGTTCGCAATATTTGCAGGACATGAACAAAGAATTTGTTGCATATTTAATAATTTACTTTAAGCCCACCATCAAACTTGTATAGGCCTAGTCAAAATATATCGTTAGGCCTAATTAATAATTATGTAGAGGTGGAGTCAGTATAGTCAGTACATGTAGTCTTTAGCCCGAATTTAATTATCCTCACTTGCAATGTAGTTGCAGGTGCCTATTTAAATTGTGTTTTAATCTTTCAGCATTAGGCCTACGTCATACCGGTAGGTCTATCTAAAATTGTCTTTGTTTCAAGGCAGGAAAGGGCCATCGATACCAATTTACCAAACAACTAACTACGGTTCGACCTGAATGTCCTAGAATACATGCATGCATGTATTCTAGGACTAGGCCAACTACATGTAGTAGGCCTAGGCCTAGTGGGTATACAGTAACATAGGCCTACACATTAAAAGACACAGCGACAATTAATTCGGCCACGATTAGAGGTGCAGGTTTAGGCCTATGTATTTAGAATTTTAGCTTTCAGTGATTGACGTCTGAAAGTAGACACAGGCCAATTGTGATTTCTGCACTCACGCCACTGACACGTAGGCCTACTTTCAGCGTGATGGGGACCGACGCCGGATATCCGAATGATTTTGAGGAGGTGGAGCACGAACGTTACCAATAGGGTTAGCGCTATATCAACTTTTACGGACAACTGTTTGCTTTTAATTAAATTTCCACGTTAGATATCGATATGGCGATTATAGCCTAGGCCTATTAATGATTTCTGCTTCGAATTTGACATTTAATATTAAAAACTCGGTACAAGTTACCGTACGCAACATCTGTTCATTCCTTTTTGGCTTTCAAGTAGCCTACATGTTCAATTGTAGGGGAACATGTAGTAGGCCTAGGCCTAATTTAAAAAAAAAATAGGCAGTCCTAATAGAGGCCTAGAGGCTTGATTAAATTAATTTTATAAATCATTTTTCAATTTTACACTGGCCCTGGCCAGAATTACAAATTTGCCTAGGCCTACTGTGAGAATTGGCCCAGAAGGAGAATTGTAAAATATTCATTTAGGCTACCGGGTACTGGTTAATTTGGCCCAAACTACTAATTTACGCCATTTGAATTACGTCTATTTATGGTTTTCATGAATTTAATAATCTGAGAAATTGAAAATTAGGTTTCAGCGAAAATCATTTTCAGGCGAACTTTGGGCTAGAATTTTTTTAAACATAAGCCTATTCCTTCTTGACACAATAATGCAGGTAAATGTTAATTGCGGTTCTAATGTTTAGATCGAAACCACTACCGTATTGGCTAAGTCGGCGAACCCAATTTTAATTGTGAATAATAATAATACAAAAATTACGTGTTAGGCATGCTTGAATTTTAATCATTAGGCCTACAGGCCGTTTAGGTTTAGTAGGGCACGTGCCCCACTCCCTCCCCAGACCCTCATATTTTGTATATTTTTCAAATATCGGTAAATGCTGGCCCATAATAGTGGCTCTACATTTTTAAACTTCTGAATTGCTGCGCTGATCTCGGAATAATGTGTTCGCTTCTGCTCTGTTTCAGGTTTCAGGATGAGCTGCCCAAGTTGATCTCTTCCAGGAAGGATAAGCATCTAACTCACGACGAGATTGTTCTAACCATGAAATGGAAGTTGTTGGTGAGTTCTCTAGGGGTTCTGAAGGAATTTAGATTTTTTTCATTATTCTTGTGTGAAACTTTTGAATACACTACCGTACTTGTACCCGTTGTACGTGTACATACAGTGTAAGTACGCCTACGAGAAGCGAGCATGTTACACAGGTAGGCCTAAACAGCATGTTTTGTGTTGAAACGCAATAAAGTAAGCCTGCATGTATAAACTCCGCTTACACAGGTGGACACGTGCATATAATGGCGCGTTTTCCGGTGGATGAAGCAATCATTCTTTGAGAGCAAAGAACGTGAAAATCTATATGTATTTCAATATTATAAATCGGTTTTTACTTTAAACTTGACCCGACATGTAGGTTTAGGACGTTTAGCATAAAGAAATTGTTGCATCTAAATGGCCTTGTAAAGCAAAAAATGTCAAAAATTATAACAAAATTCTATGAACTCGCACACTGAGTACGATAAGATTAATTCCATTCTCTGATTTTTTCCTGCTCTTTGTCCCTCCTATAATTTTTTTTACTTCGTTTAGATGTAGCGTGAATTTGTAGGTGAGCGATTTCCAATAGGCCTAATTGTAATCAAGTGCGTAATATAGGCCTTCATATATCATGTTATTAATTTATTAAGCCAACAAAGAGCACGAAGCCCGTGTGTGGCAATAAGGAATATGGCAATTTTTTTAATTACATTGTCATGTGTAATGATATTGATGCGTGACGATATTGTCGTACTACTCTCCCTCGGACATTGTTAATATTAAAGTACATTACCTACATAGTACAATAAGCAGGCCACATAGACTACTAATAGGCCTAGCCTAGTTTATAATCTCAAAGTTTAAAAATAAGTTTAAAAAAATGTAACAAATTGTTTTACTTTATGTTTAAGCCTCTAATCCTCTAGGCTTATTAGAATACAACAACAAGAGTTAGCTGAAATATTCAACTAGGCCTGGCCAGGACCATTTTTTTGTTGATAACGACGGGGATCGATTAGACTAAGTAAACATAGTCGTCTAATTCTTTAGGAATTCGCATTTTAAGTTGCTCATGATTTGCTTTTGTCTTCTTTTATTATGATTTTTTATTAATTAATTATTTATCAGACTGCGTTCATCGTGACACGTTTCTCGTAAGCTTTATAATTTCTGGCCTACTTCGTTCCGATTAGAAAAGTCAATTGCTGTTAAAATAAGAGTATTTTTTACTAAGGTGACTTAAGGTTTACGTAAACTGATAGGTTGCTCGCAAGAAAATTTCTGTTTATTACTGGTCATAATAGGCCTACAGTTACATATTTAACCAAGTTTAGTTTTTATAGTCGGAACTAAGTTTACATTAACATGCACGTGATAATTTCCAAATTCTTTATTTTATTTCATTTTCTTTAGAATTCTTACTTCATTTAGTTATTTTGAGGAAGTTTTTTTCGCGGTAATTTGTGGGTGAGCGATTTCCAGTAAATAGCGTGCTGGTAATGTCATGTTACGTACCAGTTTCGCTCGGACATTATTTGTATTACCGTAGATCCAAATAGGTAGTCTAGTATTGGCAAGGTCTCCTAAAAATTTGCAGCGTTTTATTGGGCATTTTATTTATTTGCATAATCCTAACTTGATGAGCTTGCGGTGCAGGTCACGACCGTCACGTACACGTGGTTCGCGTCCGCCACACGAGTAACCACGTGTTTTCACCCTTTTGTCATTTAAAGCGCGTCCGCTCATTGGTTCTCTCGTCGTCGTATTACGTGTCACAATACGTTAGCGATGGCGTATTTGCTGCGAATCCAGCCATGATATTTTATTTTGGACGATCCTCTTGCCCTACACGCAATTCCTCCGAGATAGAGAATGGGAACGCGAACGAACGTCATGCCGTCATTTGATTCATTTTAGGGCAAGTTTGCGGAGGAGTTGCGTTTTCTTTCCCAGTTTATATTTTTTATTCGCTTGCTCCACATACCGTATATCGATTTTGCGCTGGCCTAGCAGCGCGTTCGTGAGAGTTCTTGAAGCCGAACGCGGAGAACTGGCTACAAGCGCTCGGCAGGCGGTAGGCGGGGCAGGGGGAGCGACGGCGACGGCCTCGATCGTCGACGCTTTGTCGTCGTCGAACTCTAGCTCGTAGCGACCGACTTCTCGTTCGTTGCTAGCTAGCTATGGCTAGATTCGGAACTCTTAATTTGTTTTTCAACCTAACCTAAGCGCAGCGTTCTTGCTTGGTTTTTATTTTCCTCTTTTTGATGATCTAGCTCGCGGAGGTTCCGGCGCAGAAAACTCTCGGCGCCGACGAGGAAATCTCATTATGCGCTGAGCAGCCACGGCGAGCAGAAAATGCATCGCCGAGTTTATATTTCCTCTCTATGGAGGCCACCGTCGATAAATATAAAAAATTATCGAGCGCATTTTGCGTTCGCACCGCGGCGTTAATCACGTCGAGCCGATCATTGATCGAGCGACATTACTTACTTTCCAGCCGGGCCCTCCTTCCTACGCCTTCTCATGGATTAAGTTGTTGGAAATGAAGATAAAAATTGCTCACATTAGAATTCGCGATTTAAGGCGCATTCAAAGTAAAAGCTAAAACAATGTAGGCCTACAATTGCACAATGTACAATTTTTGCACATTGTTGAATTGCATAGCCTGGAGCAAAAACATGCGTCGTAAAATAATCAACTTTTTATCTTTGTTTGTGCAAATCTTAGTTAATTTAAAATAGGTACCTTCCATATCTGTGAACGCGTAAAAATAAAAGCTGCCAAGCTCAGATAGCCTACATTTTGGCGCATCTTAGCTCCACAAATTAGTTTGCATTAAAATACTTGGGCATTTATGTGAACGTTTTAAATAAAACCTGCCAAGCTATGATACTAGACTTCGCGTTGTATTATTATTTTGTACCGGTTATGTCATGGGCGGCCCTATGACATAATCGGTACAAAATAAGGGTCTTATGATAGGAGTCTACCACCCTATAATTGGATCATTTGATCTTTTGGCTCATCGTAAAGCTAAAATAAAATACGTTTTGGCGCATTTTAGCTCAACAACATGTTTTAACGTTTTTTTTACCGCGTTCACAGTAGGCCTACAAGCGGATTTTTCAAGATAAGATTGGCGAAAACTTATCTTAGTTTGGTCGGTTATATCTTGCGCGTTCACATAAAAGGCTAAGATATAAAAAAATGTAAGGTATCTGAATGCAAGCAAGTAAAGGTATTATAAAGTTGGATATTTTATGCTTCATGTTCGAGTCATACAGTACGGTAGTGGCAATCTGTAGCTTGTAACAGTGAAATATAAGAGTAATTGATTCAGACTGCGCAATTTTTAATCATGCGACAAGTCGCCTCACTTATTTTTTTAAAATTTCAAAATACAACTTGGCCTAGAATTAAATTATAATACATAATTATTGTGTTATTTATTAAGTTTTAAATACAAATTTATTAAATGATTATTTTTAAATGAAACCAGAGTCAATATCTTGCTCGATAGAGTAAACTTTCGACTTGGACATTGACGTTTACATTAAAAGAAAAGAAAAAGGCAAAAAAATAATATCTTTATTTATTTCTGGAAAGGTTTATGGCCCGATAAGATTAGTTATTTGCTGGTAAACGCAATGGGCATTCTGAATTTCTGTTGCAATTTACAGCCAAGCAGAATTTATCAAGTCTACCGATGCAATCGTGCGAAGCAAAGCCAAAATAGTTCGCAGACGTTTGTTCATTCGGTCCTGTCTTCCGCCTGACCTCGATTGCCCCCGTTTTCTCGAGTCGCTCTTTCTTTATTTTCTTTCTTTCAGTCAGTCAGGCAACATAATTTTCACGGCCGGTCAGCTGATGCACTCAGCTGATCTGTCTCATGAGATGCCAGGCTGATTATGATGATGATCATGATCCCATGATGCTCCTCTCGGTATTTCGTCGTCCTCGTCGACGTGGTGTTTCTGTTCTTGGGATAGTGATTTGCGTTTCAAAACGTCATTGGTGTCACGCCCCCAGCCAGCCTTTCAGTTTGATAAGGTATTACCACAGTGTAGACTGTGGTATTACTTACTAGTCATAGGTGCGTGTTTTTTTTTTGCAAAGTCTGGCGGCCAACGGGATTTCCCAAATAGGCCTCTTAATGGGTGCGCGCCACCTGATCGGTGAATCAGTCCTTGAGCTCGCCGCCGCCTACTATTCTCAGCGGGGATGGGCAAATGTGTGCGTTAAACGCAAAAGGTTCGAAAAACCGCAAAAAAAACATTAAAAAATGATCTTAAAGAAACTTCAAATTTGGAGTTGATGTATGATCATAACTCAAATGAGTAGGCCTACTAGTTAAAAATCACCATTTATTATTAGCTACAAGCAAAACTATAGCTGGAATTACCAATGACTTTTAGAGCAGACTCGACTAGAAAGAATCCCAAGACAGGCTGAGAATACGTCATTTTTTCCATTCAGAGAGAATGGAGAAATGACAGCCATCAGAGCCTGTCTTGGGATAAACCAACGTAAAAAGTGTTTTAAACTGATGTAAAAATGACGTGATTTAGGCTACGGTACCGTAAAAATTAATTTTTTACATCAAGGTGATTAATCACGTTGCCAACTCTAATGGGGTTCAATGAAACTTGTATTAGATTGGAGACCGGACAGGTCGTGTGCCGGTTCGCATGAATTTTAACATGTGATCCTAATTGTTGACCGCATATTGATGATGATTGCCTTTTTTGTGATTCTCAATTCATGTGTTTGGTTTGTTTTGTTTTGTTCATTTATGACAGCGTGGAAAATGGCGTCCTCGACTGACGGATCTTGTGCGCATCAACACTCCGTTGGCCGTGATGCAGGTCTCCAAGAAGGCTTTCCGCAAGCTGCCCAATTTGGCTTCGGCCGTCAACGCGCTGTCCAGTCTGAAGGGAATCGGACCGGCCACCGCATCCGGTTGGAAACAATTCTTGTATTTTTAACCTCCTCATACCCCATTCCGACTAGGCTATTAAAGTCAATAGTTCAGTTAAATACTCGTATTTTAGTAAGGTGGCGCAGGTTGGTTATTTGAAAATATTTTAAGAAATCTGATTGTGATAGGCTTCTGGTAAGTGCCTACAGGCGAACCCAATTAAATACAATCTGTACATAATTGCCATTAATTTTTATGCAACAAACACAGGATTAGCGTTTTATTTCTGGCGATTTTAAATTTTAATAGCGGTACGATGTACCTTTTTTAAACGTCAAAGTTATTCAGATGTGCGAAGTCCACAGTGTGGACTTTGCGACATTTTTTTCCACCAAAAAAAAGTCTGGACAAAGAAGTTTAGAAAATGAGCCTATCGTTTTATTGGTGATTGACTAATAAATGTTTCTCGTGTTTTTTGTTTTTCATTAGCCATCTTGGCTGCTGGAGCACCAGAGTTGGCTCCGTACATGGCGGACGAATGTCTGATGGCCATTCCCGAATGCCAGGCCATCGACTATACAGTCCAGGAATACCTCATTTACACCGAACAAATTCAAACCGTCGTGGAGCGCCTAAACATCGACGGCAAGCGACCAAATTCTGTTTTTACTTGTGTATACTCGTACTGCATAACAATATCGCTTCTACTAATGTTAACTAACCTGACTCAATTTGTCGAACTGTAGATAAGACCGCTTCGTGGACTCCTCACAGGGTGGAGAAAGCTCTGTGGACCTTCTGCATCATCAATGAATTCAGCCCGTCCCTATTGGCGGAGATGCGGAAGAGCGGGACAGAGAAAAACGCTGCCGATGCCTTAGCCATCCCACCTCAAAATGGCAGATCCGAATCTCAGGTAGGCTACTAGCTGGTTCCTAGTCTCTGGAACTCAAATAAATTTGATTTTGATTTTGTAGCTTCCATAAGGAATTCATAAAAAATCATCTGAGAATCAACAAAGCCTTTAAAAAGCGTCTTGTTTAGAAATACACTAAAATAATAAGAATCAGAATTCAAAGAAAAACAAAATCTATTCTAATGAGCTTTAAAATAAAAATATTAATTTAATTGTCTAATTTGACAATTTTATGAATAAAATGGTGTCTTGTCACCATATATTTGATTAATTTTGACGCCATTTTTCGACGTGCTTTCTATTTTTTTTAAATAATTATGTTTCTTTTAATCTTACGAATTGGGGGGAGGGGTTACTCTTTCACCACCTGCGTAAAGAAATACATTTAGGGAGCTAATTGACAAAATCCTGAACAATTTCCTTACAATTTTCTTTTTTATCACACAGGGAGATTCCACGACCAGTTCAGACGACCAGCATTCTATCGACGGGGTCATATCCGACAAAATCACAATCGAACAGGGAGCAGGCGACGACGACAAAATAATAGTTGAGAAAGAAGCCGACAAAGAGCCGAACGGGACTGCACTGCCAGAAGTGGCGTCTAATGGACAGGAGACCGGCGTTGTTGCCAAGGTAAGCAACCACGTTTCGAAAGCAGGCGAAGACGAGGATCCGCCGCCGAATGATATGAGCATTGCGGACAACGACGCGGATGTCCACCGCCCAACCAAAGAAGTCGACGACGACGAAGAGAAACTGACGATTATTCCAAAACAAAACAAGGATGGCGAAGACAACGGAAATGTTGGTGAGTGCGACCATAACGTTGACAAAGGCGACGACGCCAAAGTCGACGAAGATGATGAACCGGCGTCCAAGAAGGCGAAGGCGTCATCCGAGTGATGACTTCGTGCTTGAAGCAAAAAAAAAAAAAACGAAAAATAAAAAGTGGGAACTCGGATGGAAAATTCTTTTTTATTTTTTTTTTAGAATTTTCATCCCGTTTTCTCACAATTTTGTGTTTCGTCATTTTGACTTCACTTCACCGATGATGACCATTAATAGCATCAGTAGCACTATAATCCCCTTCTTCACCCCACCGTCACCTGCCACCATCATGAACCAGTTTATTTTATTTTTTCTAAATACGCTCGTACAAAGATCGAAGCTAGGAGTACTGAAGGACCCCTGATGTATCACTTTTTTTTCGCTTCAGTTTCATCGTGCTTTTTGTTAACTTAAAAATTAAACGAGATAACTTTGGAGTTGGTTCTGGTGATCACTTTTTTTTTCATCGTACGCCCGCCATTTTTGATCAGGGCTTGTGTTGTTAAGCTTCACTCAGAGAAGACTGCAGTAACGTCATCAGTACGACAAAGGGGCAAAAATTAATTGGCGTTTGTAGCCTATTTGGATAATACGTCGACTGCTGGGTGGATGATGTAAAGTTTTCATATACGCCTAAACAGTTGATAAAATATAAGCCGAATTTGTCGGTTAATTAATTTATAATAATCGGATTTTAACCTACCTCGTAGTAAGCGAATTATTAATTTTATTTATTGCATATATATATTTGATTGCTTTTATTTTGTCAAAAAAATGTCTCCCTGATTCGCGTAAATGTGCAACTTTACGTGGGGGGAACTTTTTTTTTTTTTTTTTTTTTGGATTTTTGTCGTATTATTCAAATTCGCTAGAATTCTGCCATCCATGTACTCCCCTTAATTGCAGCGATCATCTTATCATCTTGAGTGGTCTAGCACGAGCCATCAACATTTAATTTAGTTTTTTGTTCATTTTATTTGATATTTCAATTTTGTTTCCCCCTCTTTTTACTGTACAGGTGTGACTTGTGTACCTACATCCATGAATGACCTCTTATTATTTTTTTCCTCACAAATCCTGTCGGTAGAAAGGGTTAGAACCTGAGCTGTAGTTTACCCCGCCCCTCGCCACATTTGCCCAGAAATGACGTCACTGACTGTTAAACAAAACATCTGTTGCAAAACAGATGGTTTTAAGAAGTTCGAGCGTTTTGAAAGTAACCAACCTTGTAATTGAGGAACGCCTTCAGGCGATGCATTCCTCAAATCCTGCACGCGCGTTCTCATTAGTTGATCCACATCAAAGTCGTTAGCGTGCTCAACTATTAACATTTAATTTTAACAATTTCAGCGGCGAGCTTCCTGTCCGCGTGGTTATTTTTGGCCGCGCATGCGGTTCCATGCTATTAGCGGGAACCCCATGCGCGGCCAAAAATGGCCGCGCGGTCAGGAAGCTGGCCGCTAAAATAGTTAGAATTAAACTTTTATTAATAAATTTTGATTAATAAATTTCAATGAGCTAGGCTATTATTACGCAATACTAATAATGGTTCTCGCGAGAGTAAAGCAAAATTTAAAAAATCTTCGCCGGCCAAGCCTAATAAAGGCCCATAGCAGTTGCATGACGACACATGAGTCTGCTCGGGGTTTTTAGCCTGCTCGGACAATTAAGAAAAAATCTGTTAACCAACTTTTAAAAATTATTGAGCAGCACCTGAACTGGCCAGGCAAAAGAATATCCTGCGTATTTCATCAATAGAATTGTAATATGAACCACAATTTTATCCGGATAAACCCATTATTTTTTTTTACTTTTTTTTTAGCCTATTTAGTAGATGTTGCATACAGGGTCATTTCAATGTATTTATCTTGAGTCTCTGAAACGCTTTTACAAGTTTCAATTCGTTTTCGAACGGGATTCATAATTTATTTAAGGTTCTTTTTCAAACACATTTCAAGGGTTATATAAAAATCGACCATCCTAGCTCCACCTGCCCTCCCTACCTGCTCCGCCCTCACATAACACTTTTGTTGTCAAAGCATATGTAAAGCTGTTCATATTAGACAAGGGTGTCTAGAAGGGCCACTTAAACAAAAATGTTCCTTTTCTTGCTTTTAATTATGATTATTAATATTAGGCAAAATGGTATCTTTTTATGATAAATTAAACTATAGGTGATGTTTCTTTTTTAAAATTTCTTGTTTTTTTATTCGTGTTTTGTTCTTTCTAGTACCGGTAACTGATAAATCGTGACATTGAACGTCGGTTGCTGCTCCTGCTGTCGCTCCAGCTTGAGGATTTCCTAAGTTTTTCATCTGCTAATCCTTTAAAAGGCAGGTTTGTGAATTTTTAATGATCAGTAATCGCGCGTTTGTTAAACACCGGTACTCTATGATGTACATACTCCATGTACCAACCAGGTTTGCTTTTGCTGAGATGGATTCATCTCGTTTTTAGCGTTTTGCAATCCAATTTTGCAAGCAAGCGTTTAAACCGTTTCTTTTCGTGGTTGATTTGACATTTCCATCGTCGCGATGCCTCCCATTAAATGTGCAAAAATACTCCTAGGGTTTATCTTTGCACTTAAGCCTTTAATGGAATGGATCGCGACGATAGAAATATAAAATTAATGCCTGCATAATTTCGCCTTTAAACGTACATGATTTGATGATTTCATGTACTTTCTGGCAAGGAAATAATTTTCAATTATTTTCCTGGGCCACCATACTTCAGTTTAATGTTAACTATTTTTGGAAAATATAAGTTGTCTTTTGCTGATATATAAGTAATTAAACGACCCAAATTTCCAAGTAACTTTTTGTTTTTATTTCAAAAAAACTTCCAGTTCAAAAGTTTCTTTTCTAGTCGGCAACCCTTTTAGCTCCACGTTTCACTGCCAGTTCCGCCCCATTCAGCGGTGGCCGGAGCAGCCGCTGTGGCCGGTGCAGGAGGCGGCTGAGCGGCCCACTCGGGCTCCACCTGAGCAGACCAATCTTGCGAAGCTGGAGGGTAAGCAAACTCTGCCGGCGATGTTGCCGCAGCGGCTCCAGCTGCAGCCGCAGGTGCAGCTTGATCGTTCCACTAGAAGTGAGTGAACGTTACAAGAATTACAAACTTCCGGCCGACGTCTATATATAAATTTAACGAAATGTATAACAGGACGAAAATTTACATTTTCGGCGACCGCCGGATCAGCACCACTGGCCGGGGCATTTTCGTTATCCCAGTGCTGCTGGGTGCCGCCGAATTCTGGAGCCTCTTTCAGGCTCTTCTCCTGAACGGCCTGCTCCTCCTTTTCAGCCTGATCAAATAACAACAGCGCGGATTAAAGATTACAAAAAAAGATAATTTTTCTTTATTCTTTTGTACGGATAACTCGCCTCTTCCGGATCACGATAGAAGAACAGATCCACCATGACCTCCCATTTGAGATCGCGACCAATGGTACCGCGCAAGCGTAGAACCTCGCGACACAGCAGCCACCACATCAGGCCAATGGAATTGGAGCCCTAAATTAGGAGGTAATTTGAATGGCGCTTTATATTAAATTTGAAATTATTTTTTTCCAAGCCAAAAAAAAAAAAAAAAAATTAAATCTCAGCGAACCTTATTGTTGCACGGAATGGCAATGTCCACGTAACGCAGAGGAGAATCGGTGTTGACGAACCCGATGACTGGGATGTTTACGTAGGAGGCCTCGGTGATGGGCTGGTGATCGACTCGTGGATCGGTCACAACCAATAACCTGGGTTCGCGGAAGGCAGCCTGCGATTTATCAAACAATGTTTTAAGCTGGTTCGAACCCCTAAAACCTTCACTGCATTCTCAATGATAAGGCAATTTGCATTTACATCATTTTAACAAACCTGAATCTGATTCGTGAAAGTTCCGGGAGTGAAACGACCGGCGATAGGCGTGGCCCCGGTGTGCGAGGCGAACTTGAGCACCGCACGTTGTCCGTACGGACGCGCCGAAATAACGCAGATGTCTGCCGGATTCTCGATGGCCACGATGGCTCTCGCAGCCAGCAACAGCTTCTCCCAGGTCTTGCGCAGATTTATGATGGCGACACCTGTATTAAAAGAATTTGTTCATAGTCCGGTGTGTTGAAAATGGAAATGGCTAAGATAGAATTTTTGGAGTTAGGACATTCATGCCGGACGAATTATGTTTCGCCGTTTTCAACCCGCCAGACAGTAGGCCTAACCAAAATTTATTCCTCCGGCCCTGCCGCATTAATAATGTACATCCACCGCATTTGGAACATAAGAGCACGTGAACAGTGATCGTTGCCTACCATCGGTCTTGCGCTTGAAGACGTACTGCTCCATTTGGAAGTCGACATTAGCGCTCCCAATATGGGTGCTACATGCCAAGAACTTGGTCACATCATCCTCCTTCAAACTCAAAGCTTCCAGTCCTCCTGACATTGCGGCGCCGTTCAACAAAGCAACGGGAACAACCTGCGGGTACGCGTAGCACAAATAATATATAACAAGTAGCACTGTGAAGGCCTACACGGCGCTACACCACGTGTTGGCGTGTCTAGAAATATTTAAGCCTACTTTTTGAATTCCAAGTTGTAACCTATTCTTAGATCAAATCGAGTCAAAATAAGTTGCCAGGAATATGAACCATTGGCTAATTAAACAGATTCGCGTACATTAAATCGAAAATCTGATTAAATTCTTGCTTAAATAACTATTTCTAAACTATACTCACGTTAACACACACGTCAAACAGAGAAATAGCCTGGACAACAATGGCGGTTCATAGCACATCCGCTTCTACTTCCGGTTGCCGCGATACGGGGTTCTCGAAGGCGCGACACGGGCACGGTCTTACATACAGGTCTGGAAACTGCCGCCATTTTCTGTACCGCTTAGCGAAGAGCGGGTGCATACGCCACCGTGCGGCCGCTAGATGTCGCTGCGAACGCGGGGTCACGTATCGAGCACCGTGGTATCGAGCACGGTGTAGGACCGTGGTATTGACTTACCGTGGTATCGGTCTTACATATAAGACCCTGCTCGATACCACGGTGCTCGATACGTGACCCCGGTCAATCACTCGATACCACGGTGCTCGATACGTCACCCCGATACGTCACCCCGATACGTGACCCCGGTCAATCGCTCGATACGTCACCCCGCGTTCGCAGCGACATTGAGTGGCCGCAAGGTGGCGTATCCACCCGCTCTTCGCTAAGCGGTAGCCCTCCCTCACTACTGAAACCGGTTTGAGTTTCCAGACCTGTATGTAAGACCGTGGTCACGGGGCACTTTGCGAACGGACGACGCAATATATTATATATGACGTCATAAAATTTAAATTTGTTGATCAGTCAGTGCTGCTATCTAGCGGAGTTCACGTTGTTTTTCGACATTTGCAAAGCATGAAAGCAATAGTAGTTCCAGTGGCTCAGTGGGCAGAGCGCGCCGCGCTTGTAATTCTGCTCACGAGTGGTAGCTATGAGTCGTGGGTTCGGTCCCCACTCTCCCATCTCCCTGAGTGTTGCGTTGTCTGGTTCTCCAAATGGGTTCTTCGTTCGGCTTTCGTAGCCAATTTCCCAGTTATGTGGCTTATATACGTCATAAAATGATATGAAAAGCCAAAAGTGTAAATTAGTGAATGAACGATGAACCCAAATAAGTTTCTCTCAGCTTGGAGAGCGCGAGCATTTTTTGACCAAATTTTAATCGTTTCTTGTTGTTGTTGTCGCTCTTGAGTTCTTCTTCGCCGCTTCATCAAAGCAAACGTCGTCCACAAAACGTGAGTACAAATGAAGCGTTCGAAATAAGAACGTCGCGTCGGAACGACGCGTTATTTCAGGTGCGTGACGGAATTTTGACGTCATAAAGGTGTCACGTGCAGCTCGCGTGCGTCTGCATGCTGCGTCAGATTTTTAACGCGAACGAACGTGCCGAAATATGGCGCCTACAGTTTCTTATCTACTGTGCTACGTTTTTTCTGATGATTACTTTTGAACTTTGAATCTTTGATGCGGCCTACCGTCGTAGGGTGAATTAACTAGGCCTAATTTAAGCTTAACTAGCTAATTATAGACTCACATGTTGAGTAGGGCAATGCAGCTATAATACTGCAGCGAGCAAGCGTAGCACGTTTACCTGTTAATTACGTATGAGGTGCAGGCTTAACTATAGTCCTACTTATGCAGTACGTGTTAGCATAATGTAGGCCTACACCGTGGCCCAGGATCAACTAAG
>JAQIYI010000403.1:0-19764 GCA_034700265.1 Polyzonium germanicum | reverse complement strand
TGCAATTATAATAAAAAATAATTGACTAATAAATTAATACATTTAATAAATAAAGTCCAAGGAATGTAGAAAGCGAGTTACCAGAGTAGTGTTGGTTGGCGTTGGATATTCGTTGCTGCACTTCCGGTTCTTCTATATATTGCTGTTGTTGCTGCTGCTGCTGTTGTTGAGAATTTTGGAAACCTTCTACTTGATTAGTATTCGATGAATAGTCGAGACTGGAATCGACTTGCGATTGGTCAACGCTATCTGCACTGTATTGCTGCACAACACCCTCCTAATTGACAAAACGAAAAACAATTTACCCGTCACCTAGCGTCTTCTACGTTACCCAACGTGATTTTATTTAGAATTTGACCTTCAACTTAACTTATTTTTTATAATAAAGCCATGCAGCTTACCGAGTAGGCTTGAAGCATCGAATTAAGCTCTTGAAGCCAGACCGGATCTCCAAACTCCTCTTGAGCGTAATACGGATCATAATACTTGAGACGGGATGCCAACTAGAGACATTTTGACAATTAAAAATTGCATCGAGAACTAATAGCAAAAAAAAAAATAAGGCGTACTTCATGAACGCGTCTGACTAATTCGAAGTTGAACTGCGACGGCATTGCGCGGATGGTCTGCGTGATCACCTCCGCGTAGTGCAACGCCTCCTGCATTTGACCGCATTCGGCTAAATGAGTGGTGTAAATGTACTTGTACGCCTTTAAATAAATTTAAATAGAAATGTTAACACATAAAACGAATGAGGTGTCAAAATTCAACAAGCTTATAAGCACCTGAAGGTTGGGTAGAGCGAACTGTGGACTCGCCAAAGACTGAACGTATTCGTAGATCTCTGTGCACTGAATGGCATCGTTGGTCGCAAACCTAAGAAATGGAAGTCTGCAATGATAGATGTATATGAATTAGCGATTTCAGAAATCAGAATTTGTTAAAAGTTAAAAGAAAGGAAATATAACGTACGTACGATTCGAACCAATGAGCACGAGTTTGCTGGACTTTTTGTCGTAGTTTCCAAAATCCACTTGCGCCATTAGGTAGCAAAAATGAGCAGCGTGAAGGCATCCTCGTGCGGCTAATGAATACAACAAAAACAGACGAATAACAAACCTATGAATTCGCAACAGAATGAAAAATTGATGACGTCATAAGATGCTCACCTAATGTATCTCCAAGAGTGACGACACTGCGGCGGTCGAGGTCAGGCCTGGTGCTGCTGTTGGACAGAATCATGGCTAAATGGGGCCGCCAGTCACCCCACTTCTCATCGGCAATACACTGCATGAAAATACAGATAGTTAGAGCACTTAAGTCAGGACAACGAGTAGAAAAGAATAAATAAAATAAACAATAACAAAGAAAATTAGCAAAATAAAATAAGTACAATACAATAATAAGGCTAGAAGAAAGATAAAAGGAAAAGGAAATGAAATTAATCGAAAAAAACACCACATGATAAATAAAATAAAATGAACAAAAAGAGGTAAAACATGCCGTGACAGCAGCAGGCTGACGACCAGACATCAGCTGGTACAAACTCTGCAGTGGATCATTGAGCGCCAAAGAATTAGCAAATCTAAAAAAAACATTTTTTTAAAAATAAAAGTTAATCTGATAGTTTGAAAATTTTTAATGAGTAATGCAACGCGACCAACTTTACCTCGTCATAACCATGGCGTAAGTGCGGTTATCCATTTTGGACGCGAGGAAAAGAGCGTGCCCCCACAGTCCGTGTTTCATGGCCCATTCCAAGGCGTCCTACACGGAAATGCAACAATTTAGAAACGTGTCTAAATGCGGTTATTAATGAAAAATTGAAAAGCAATTGTGCACACACCTTCTTGTGTCCAAAGAGGAGGTAATCCCTGAACTTCTTAGTGACGAGTTCCTCGCTCGTTTGCGCGGCAAGGTTCGTAGACGAAAAGTCATTGGTAATGACGACGCCTTCGTCGGGCGAAGATGGCGACTCTCCTTCGGCACCATCTTCGACCAAGCCGTCTTCGAAAGGTTGCTGTTGTTGTTGATGCGTTTCGAGCGTCGTCCTGTGGTCTCTGAGCAACAGTTCAGCAATGTCTGTGCCAACGACCACCTGTGTGGAAACAGAAGAAGCTAAAGCTCCGCCATGCACGTCCAAGAAGTGAAAGTCAAGCCTCTAAATAATGACTCAAGAAAGTCCCACTTACTCCGTTCTGGCGTACGAGTAGAACGAGGAGTTCCCAGATGAGGGCACACGATTCACGGTCTGGAATTAAATCAACACTGGCTGCATCCTTGCGTAATTCGCGCACCTTCTGCATGCAGAACTGGATCACGTCGTTCTTGTGCGTGTCGCAGCGAACGAGAGGACCCGGAAAAGCTTGCAGCTCTTTAGTAGCGACATCGTCAGTGAACGCATTCTGCAGAGCACGATGAATAAGAAATCATTTACCGCCATTAAAATGTAAATTTGCACTCGGAATAAAAGTACACTATTGCACTTACATGGATGTCGCAGATTTCCACTTGAGCTGAATGGCCGTCAACAATGCTGTTTGGCAAGACGATGACGCACTGTCCGGATGGTCCGAAAGTGGCTCTCATGTGAGGTGTCGCGTATTTTGCAGGGGTCAGGCGTTGAGAGGACATATCTTAACCATCACGATGAATAAATTAATTATTTTTAAATTAATCACCTATTTAGTTTACAGTGTATATAAACTAACTACTTATTTATTAAGCGTAACACATTTTTTTCAAATTAATTATTAATTATTCATTAATCTCACCATGTTCCATATCTTGGCCATCGACGGCCAAGACACCTTCGGCGAAGGAAGGACTGTCGCGAGCAGGATATATGGTCGACTGTTCCCAAGGCTCATTCGGTGCATTTGCAGCAGTATGGTTAATAACTGGACTCTCTCGGTGCAAGGCGTCTTCTCCCCTGTGTGCGTTGACGAAAACGAACGATGGTTAATTCACAGTATGCAGCATCATTGTTGATTGAAGATTCAACGAGCTCACAAACCTCGTCCTCTGGCTTCCGTCTGTGACTGAACTCCTTCCAGAGTGAACGCTGCGTCGATCGTATTCGCCGGCGTAAGGGTAAGGCGCCGCGGCGCCGTAGTAGTTCTTGGCCAACGATTCGTAGTAGGCCTTGTAGCGCGGGTCGCTGCCGTACAGCTCCTGGTAGTAGCCGTAATTATAACTGGTAGTGTCATAGTAGCTGGGACGTTGCAAGTTTCGAGGATCGTAACGAGGATCGCGCGTGTAACGGTAATATTCTTCGTAGGCTAAAACGAAAGATAAAAAAATTAGGAATCATTGCATGTAAATAGATGTAATTAAATTTTTGATTTGAGGACGTTTATTTAACCGAGCAAAATTAGAATTAAGGACTCGCCAGCGTAGTCTCGATCCCTGTAATAGTCGTAGCCCTGATGATGCTGAGGCGGCGGTGCTCGTCGTCGTTGATGGGCATCTTGGTCCGACTCGTAGCCAGAGGGACCGACAGACGTTGGCCTCTGCCGACCGGAAAGGTCAGACGTTGACGGATACTGTGGTCTCTGGTCGTAATACTGTCTCGCACCCTGGTCAGCCATCTGACCATCGTAGTCGTGGGTTGAAGATCTGCTCGAAGGCCTCGATCTTTCTCGTTCTGGCTGATACTGCATCTGTTGATGACCATAACCACCATAGTTGTACGAACGCCGAGCATAGGTGGCGGCGGCGGTGTTGTTATCCCATCTCTCGTCTCCCCTGTGCCGACCAACGTCCTGCGCTTGACGATAATCCCAGCTTCCGTCTCTGCTGTCCACGGAATACCTGCGACGGTCATTCACAGCTCTTGGTCCCTCGTACTGCGGATCTGCAGCCGTCCACTCTTCCTGAGGGGGATTCATTGGACGCTGGTGAACTCGAGTTTCCGGCGCGATTGGAAGTGCTTGTGGAGTAGCATGAAATGAAGGCACGTGGTTTGTCTGAGCCTCCGGTTGAGCATCGCTGGCCTGCACCGCCGAGAAGGGAGGTCCAGGTGTCACCTGCGTCACGCTTCGATTCGACAAGTCTAAAGGACTAAAAGATAGATCCTTTGGACTATTCTCAACCGCTTCTGGAACTTTCAGAGACTCTGCCTTCATTTTAGACGGCTGAAGAGCTTCAACAAGCGGCGAACGCTTTAGTTGTTCCGTCGTGGAGGGCTGCTTCGAAGGAGCACCGAAAACATCGGTCTTACTCTGATGGCTAATCAGAGGAACGAAAATGGCGTTCTGCTTTGCTAGTTGAGGAGACGCTGCTGGAGCCACGACCATATCGAACCCCTTGAGACCAAAAGAAACACAAACATACGTTGCCTTAAATAAGTAAGACATTTTCTCCAGACTGACTCAACTGAGGCAAGCACGTGTAAATTCATCTCCTCAAATGCTTGGCTCAAGTCGGTCTTGAGTCGGTGTGGAGGAAAGAGCGTTAAAGCAAAAGTATTTGTACAACAAAGGGAGCTTACGCGAGGTAGGTCTGGATTGTCCCAGAGTGGTGCGCTCGGCGAAGAAGCGAGCGCTTCGCGTGCATGCTGACGCGCAGAAACGATCGAGTGCAAAGTGGACTTACTTGGTGTCTTACATGTAAGAAAAGAAAAAATAATAAACGATACAATTCGATACGAAACATGAATAGTGCTACCACTAATCAGTAATCACTGTAACATAAGTGATTGCAATTAGACAGCCCGTGCAGAATACCTATTCAAGTTTCATGGTCAAACTCATTCATGCACTTGAGTTTGACAATTTAACTCGAATAAAACTTGAGTGAGTGTGAACTCTTGTTTATTTTGGATGTTATTAAACAATTAGGCCTAATCGTTTTTATGCATGAAGCAAATTTGCATATTTATCAGGATTCTAGTGATGAGAGCCTAAGTTTTTTTAGAATTTGAGTCTTTTGAGACAATGACTTTTGAGACAATGATTAGTGCTTTCACGTTTAAAAACAAACAAAAAAACATAAATAAAATACTAAGACCACCTCAAACAATGCGACTTCGGCGCTTGCGACTCACCGGTGGTTCTACCAAAGCCTCTGAATCCAAAGGATGTTCCACGTTGTCCGGCAACGTCTCCAGGTTGACGGCCTCGTCTCTGCATCCCGCATTCGCTTGTTCCTCGAAAGATGGTCCACTGGGAGGCCTGTTCGACGTCTCCTGTTGGATCACAAGTTCGGCTGAATTGGACGGTGCCTTGGTGGACGAGAACGGTTGAAAAGCCGAATGTTCTCGGGACCACATGGCGGGCATGGCGGATGCCGTGGACGCAGCAGAAGAAGATAAAGCTAAAGCTGGAGCCACGATCGGTTGTCCACTCGCATCCAACACTTGCACGTTCTTTGACTCTTGCGACATGACCACGATTCGTTCTGCAGAGCAGGAAGTCGTCGTCGATCCCAGCGTATTGTCGATCGCAGTCCGTGCCTCGCCATCGTCGTATTCGTTAGGCCTGCTTGTCAAACTAGGCGGCACTTCAACGTTGCAAGCACAGTCTTCAACTTCTACGTCCGTCGTCGAGACGGATTCGACATCGACGTCCACATCTTCTGGATGCGAGTTTTCCTCGTTCCCCGCCGAGATGAGAGCGTGGGGCACCGAAGATCGTCTGCGGCGCTCGAAGCGAGTGGGATCGACGCCGCCCATGATGGCGTTTCTGTCGGCGAACAGAGGCAGTGATTCAGAGACCTCGGATACATCGCTAGAAACACCCAGACCGGGCTTGGACTGCGCCTGTTGTTGGCCACCTGGAAACGATTGGTTGAGCGGGTGCAGGCCGTGGCGATGCTGCTGATTTCTGTTCAGTTTGAGGTGGAGATTTTCGACAGCCTCAGTCAAATTGCCGATAGAGATGCTGCTGTCGTCGCCGTAGAGAGATCCGCTGTTAAAGTCCTCGACAGAGCCGACAGTCGACGGGTTAAAGGTCATCAGACTTGAATTACTAATGCACGAATCACCTCGCAGATAGGGAGCTCTGATTTGATGGCTCGACCCAAAAAACGTGTCGTCGAAAGTGGGGTCACTTTCGACTTCGAGCAGATTGAGCAACAACTCTGGTTGTTGTTGTTGTCCTGGACTGAGATCCGTTTCTATAGTGCTTGCATTGGCGTCTTGATTGGCTCCAGAGTCGACGCCATTTGCACTAGCCTCGTCGACAGAGGATTTTGTACTTGGCGGGCGAACTTCAGAGTCTTCAGGGTTCTGGGTGGTCCAACTATCTTCAGCTAGGCCCAAGGGCTCAGCAGCGACGATTCCATTCTGGACATTGTCTTCAAACTGATGCTGGATGGTCGCAGAAGTAGACTCCTGATGGTCCCAAGTGTCCGTTGTTGCCGTTGTCGCTTGCGATCCGAACCAATTGTACCCCTGAGCTTGACCCTGCTGCTGTTGCTGCAGATCAACAGCCCCTGTCACTCCCCCACGGTCGTAAGTCTGGTAACCAGCGTCGTTCCATTGTTCCGGCGTCTGTCCATTGTCCGCGAACTGGTTTTGATTCGCCGATGGATTTTGCTGCTGCTGCTGATGGTTGAGCGAGACGACGGAACCTGTGTTACTTTGCTGCGTCGATACTGACACGTCCGGGCTTTCATCACCGGAACCCCAATTCCACGTGTCGCTGAAGTTTCGATGCAAAACGGGGTTACCCCCTTGCGGCAACCAGCTGTTTTCCGGTTGCACTGCCTGTTGAACGTATTGTTGAGGCTGCTGAGCGATCGAGGCGGGGACATCGGACGTCTCGGTCGGGAAACAGTAATAAGAACCGGGCCCTGCTCCAGCACTCGACCATTCGCCCCACTGTTTTTGTAGAGGTTGTTGTTGATGCTGTTGTTGGAATACTGCTTCTGGGGCGGCGGGTTGATTGGACCAATACATCTTAAAATGCAAAGGCGATTTTACAATTATAATTAGGCTAATTAGCCTAGGTCTAAATCTCTAGGCCAATAGTTTTTCTAAAAAGAAAATAGCCTCCTTACCTGCTGTTGGTGCGGCTGTTGCTGTTGCTGCTGATGATACTGGACAGCAGGATTGAACGGTTGCTGATTGAAAGCCTGTCCATCCATTTCATTAGGATTGTAAAGTTTGACTCCTGCTTGATAATCGTTGGCCATCGGCGACTGCCAAGCTGCTTGCCTACGAGAAAATCACAAATTAATAAGGTTAATGGAAGTTTAGCAAGCTCGTTTAGCTGTTTGATTCTATAAGTCGCAGCACTCAAAACAGTCGAAGGAATTCTATCATAAGGAAATTCTCAAGATTATTACATTTGACGAGAGGAAATGGTGTACCAACCTGCTGGCAGCCGTGTGCGGATGTTGTTGCTGTTGTTGTGGCGGAGGTGATGGATCAGCCGCGATTCGCCTCGCTCCCAGTTTGCTGCTGCGGTGCATTGCGGTGATCACTGATTAGAATCCACCTTGCTATTTGGATCAGTTTAGACTAGAAAAAAAATATAATTGATTAGCCCAGGGGTACGTGTAATGTAAAAAAGACTTCCCAACAAAACCAGGTACCCGTAAGTGCATGGCCGCACTCAAAAGCTGGTTTCACATGGACGAATTCAACGCCAACTCACGTTGCGAATTTCGCTGAGAAATTCGCAGCACTTCGTCCGTGTGAATCCAGTTTAATCATGGAATCACTAAAGAAATGATGTCACCAGAGTCTGTCTGGGGATTTTTTCAAGTCGAGACAGCTCTAAGTCATTATAGTTATTATGCGACCCAAATATGACCGAAATATTAAACGTGCATCTAGAAACTTGCATAAGGCCTAAATAAAGTTTGAGCCACACAATTATCTTTCTGCAGCCAATCATGATTTCGGCGATTAATTATCTGCAGTGTCAGTAGGCCTACATCTAGGCCTAGCGCACGACATGTGAGACCATATGATGTCACGCTCATCAATCATTTAAAGTGCGTGTATTTGCTTGCTCGCTTGCTTACATATGGAGGGAATAGGCGTAAGCGGCTAAGCCATTAGGCCTACATATATTAAATTCATATTGCGTAGGCCTAAATTACTAGGCCTAAATCGCCTAATGAATGTAGATCTGCTGCCTAATATTTGAGAAAAGCCATTAACTCACGCTGCACATTCGATTTCTAAAACATGGAGCCGACGATATTGAAGGTGAACGAAGCAAACTTAAGCAGCTTACGTGTACAAAATGGACCGGAAAAAAATCGCAACACGGGAAAACCGGCCGACCGAGAAATAACGTAAATTCCGGATCAAATAAAAATATCGAATCGAGCATCGATTCCATACCTCCGATCGATGTTGATCCGGTTCAAGAAATTTCAAAGGGGAGCTCCGGTAGCTCAGTGAGTAGAGCAGGGCTTTCTGCTCTGCTCTGCTCGCTCACGGCTACTCGGAGTCATGGGTTCGATCCCCATTGCACCATCTCCTGGGTGTTGTGTTGTTCCGGTTCTCCGGATTGATTCTCTGGTCGGCATTCATAGCCATTTGAACTGCGATGTGGCTTATATGCATCCGTATGGATGGGAAAAGCCATTAGTGTTAAGAACAGAAGAAGAAGAAGAAGAAGAAATTTCAAAAGTACATAAAAATTTATAAAAAAAATCCATAAATATTCCAAAAAGTAACTTGAAAAGACAACAAACAAGGAAGTTTTTCTTTCGATCGACATCAAGCTAAAGTAAAAACTGGATTTTTTTAAACATAAACGTTTAATTAGTTATTTCCTTCTGGAATTCAAATGACGCCATTGTAACCGCATGACGTCACATTATGACGTCATACGGTAACCCTCGGCCTCATCAGCGATCTTCGGAATCATGTGTTGACATCTTCGCCAGCTCAAGTTCGAGTTCAAGTACGTACGTGTGAGTTAGCTGTTTAAAATTGTAATTAGAATTGTAATTGACAGCGAGTAATTGAAATTATTGCAGGCAGATTGCGTGCGAGCGACTCTACGAGGGTCAACACCTTCGCCACAGCAGATAGGCCTAAAGCCACGTCATCCATCGACTCCACGCGGTACTTTACGGTACGGTAAGCGTTCTCAAGTACGAGTCAAGACCAAAAGTACGTTGAAATAAACCGAAAAGTACGTGCCGAGCTAGCCTGCTGCTGAGGATGGTGCTGACGACCATGATAGCGCGAGTGGCGGACGGACTTCCGTTGGCCGCCTCCGTCCAAGAGAACGAACAGGTCATTCGTTGTCCATAGGGTGACATTTTGTTGACGCGAGGCCTCTTAACGTTTGTTTAAATTCTTCTCAAACAGTCCGAGCGGGACTACATGGAGTATCAGAACCAGGCCAAGCAGCTGTTCCGCAAGCTCAACAATCAATCGCCGGACCGATGCACCATCGAGACGGGGCCCTACATGTTCCAGTGAGTTCAAGGCCCAAGTTGGTTTAGTTTGAACTTTGAACTCTGCTGTTTGTCCATAGCATGGAACTAGAGGTCTGGTATTCGGAAGAATTAACGTCCGCGTACTTTAAAGCTATCTGATCGAGGGCGGCGTCTGCTATCTGGTGCTATGCGACAGAGCCTTCTCCAAGCGGCTAGCCTTCTCCTACCTGGAGGACCTTCAGACAGAGTTCAACTCGCAGCACGGACGCAAAGTGGCCACCGTATCACGGCCGTACGGCTTCATCGAGTTCGGTCAGACTTAGTTGCTTGTTTAATTGTTGATTTGCCTCTTTAATCTGAAACCAGACGCTAAGAGATTATTATTTCGTCTCTTAATTCAGACACGTATATTCAGAAGGCCAAGAAGAGGACGATGGACTCGAGAGGTCGCGTCCATCTGACGACTCTCAATTCCGAACTGCAGGACGTGCAGAGGATCATGGTTCAGAACATCGACGACGTCCTACAACGGGGAGCGGCCATATCAGGTCCGCATCTGACCAAATGACCGTCTATGAATTTGTTTGCCCATGCCTTTGCACACAAGTCTTCTTCTAATCTTCAGTCCTTGCTGTTTCTCTTCTAGTATTGGACAACAAGGCCAGCAACTTGTCCGTTCTGTCGCAGAAATACAGGAAGGACGCTCATCACTTGAACGTGCGCTCACTGTACGCCAAAGTGGCTGCCGGCTGCATCGTTGCCTGTGTCTTCGTCCTATATTTCTTCGTGCTCTGAATCAGCATAGAATGCTTATTTGTTTGATCGGTCGTGCATGTTGTGTGTCTGTATTGACTGTCGATTGTCCTACGTTTGGTTTTGGGTCCTTTTCAATGTGGACCTTCCATGAATATATTTTCTTTTGTCTTTTTAATCTGTAAGATTATATGTTAACCACATGGTGCCTGTGTGTATAATAGGGATTAAGCTTAATACAGTGCCAGCTGTTCGCGGTAAGATAATAATTAATAAAAAAATATGCTCCTTATACCTTGCGGTAGTCGCGTGTATTTGCTATTTTATGCACGTTTTGCACACAAAATTGAAATTTAATTTCTTCTTCATTTAACAGTTTGGTGGCTCTCCCAGCTACCAGCCAGGAAATTTAACCTCCGCGCCATTTATGGAAGACTGCTTTAATGCCGACTACACTTGGTAGGTGGCGCCACGTACACCATCGTAGGCTGCCGGCCTAAACGTGACAACTGATAAGTCATAAAACCAAACAAGCTGGAGCAGCCTTTGTCGCGCATCTTTGCTTATACTTGAGAGCGCGCCTTTGGGCAGGCTTTGCTCACTTTGACTGAGGAATAAACGACATTCTTTGTCCACAGTTCAAGTATTCAACAATTTCTTATCTTTCCCTTTTTATGACTTTTTGGGGTTATATCCGCCGAAAAAAGTCTTGTGTGCACTGTGCAGCTGTGCACACTCACCTTGTTGATGGTTTAGTTAATTTTATTTTAAGATGTGGATTTATTTTATTTTTATTGTACTGCACTCTGGCAATTGTAATTCCACTCGTTGTCGTCAACAATGGCACTGAGTTTTTGCTTCTTTTTTTTTTACTTTTATTGCTGAAATCATATGGCTTCGCTAATCGAAGGAAACGCAAGAATGTAGCTTGGAAATGATTATGATTATAACAATGGAAATCAGAAACTGGCACGTTATCGCAGGATCGCAGGAATGCATTCGCAAACTTGTCATCCCAATTGAGCGGCTGCAGATAGACCTAATGGTTGTGCACCTACCGTTTAGCATATTTCTCAACATTTAGAAAAAAACGTTCAAGTAGGTCTCTCTTATAACCCATACAAATTCCAAAACAAGATTGAGATCTGATGAACGAATGACCAATCGTAGAAACTTACTTGGAAGCAAAAGAATGAATGAATCAATATGGTGCAAATCATGACGAACCCTCAATCCGTCCGTACAGTCATCGATGATCGATCACAAGTCGAAATCGTCTCGCTAGAATCACAAATGATAAGTCGAAATTGATTAAATTTAATTAATCTACAATTAAGATTTAAGTTTACTTGCAATTAAAATCTAAAATTAATTATTTAAATTCAATATTAAATACCGTAATATAACATGTAAATTTAAATTAAATTTAGATTAAAATGTAATAAATTTACAATTAGATTAAAACTTTATTGTATTACAATTGAATTAAAATGTAATTGCCGGTAATTTACAATTGAATTAATATTTAATTAATTTACAATTAAATTAAAATTCAATTATGGTAATTTACAATTGAATTAAAATATAACTAATTACAATTAGATTAAAATTAGTTTGCAATTACGCTCGCATAATTTAAAAATAATGTAAGTGTAGAATTTAATTTAAAATCAAATTAAAATGGAATTACCAATTCATTGTACTCTTGGACGTGCTTCTTGATGGCCGACGAATCGACCCAAGTTATGAAATCTTCCATGGCCCTGCAAAATATAAACAAGTACAAGTTAGGTGGCGTGTTACTACAGGAAGTCAGATAGGACAGAAAGTAAGGAATGACAGAATTTAAGGAAGGACAGAAAGTGAGGAAAGACAGGAAGTAAGGAAGCGCAGAAAGTAAGGAAGGAAAGAAAGTAGAGATTAAATATTGATATTGCGCAGGCCTATATTGGCTCAGTCAAAAGGTGCAGATAAAGTTCTACGGAAAGCGACCATGTAGCGAATAAAGAGGGAATAAAGAAAGAGTGAATCTGGTAACCTAAGAAAAGCACTCCCAAAATGCAAACAGATTTATCGTTCGCTCAAAAGTTAAGGTTATCTAACGACACCGGGACAATAATGGAAATAATAATGCGAACTCATATTTCATGCGCTTATTATGATTGGTTCAATATTTTATTACGGGTAGAGGTTGAATGGGGGAAAGTGCGCGCTAGATACCCAGCGCCGAATTAAACGCGGACAATTCAGTTGTGCGTTAATTCGGTTAGTCGAATGATCTGATCACTGCAGCACATGTAGCGGCTACCGCGAATTAAGGCCTGTTTAGCATGATTCTGAAATGGATCGTCGGCGGAGATCAATCGCGACTGCGCAGACAATGCACGCGGGGGTCATGGGGTGAAGCGGACACACGGACCCACTGCGTGGATATTTGCCGAGTTTGATCACTTGATCATCACGTTTAACGAATTACGTGACCATTGCACGGCCCATCTGCATGTGCTCGCTCGTTTGTGATGGACTAATAATGGTTCCAGTGCAGTTGAGCTGATGGATGGTCAAGACGAGGGCATTGTGCAATGTCCAGTAAATAAGGGGTTGTGGTGGCGCACAATGCGTGGGGCCGCGCAACATCCTTGTGCCAGAACGAAACATATTCTCTAGGCCTACACGGCTGCCCATCGATCGCACCATGCAAGTGCATTGTTCACATTGGATTTACGATGCAGCCTTTCTGCTGGAAGATCACGTCCACTAGCGAGGCTTAAAAGCAAGTTTTTAGCGGCGATATCTGTTAGGCCTATTGGCTGGCTGCGAAGATAGAGTTTTCGTTCACGAACATTTTTACATTCCAGTCTACCGAGTAAGTGCATTTACACGCACACTCCGAGTCCTCCGTATATACTGTACGTACGAACATAGCCAATTATGAAATTTGTCAACCCGACGAACGCGAACAGCTTAAGCGCAATGGAAAGAAGTGACGCGGCCAAAGGTCAACAAGCCATAGCGTCCACTAGCCGATGTAGCCTATATACATTGTACGTGTACATTGTATAACGAACCTGGTGACAAGGAAGGCCGGGTCCATGACCATCTCCGGTCCGACTCGGACGTGGCCTTGCTCGACGAACTGCGTGGCCATCTTGATGGACTGAGCCATCTGCTGTCGGACCATGGTCACTGGCAAGCGACGTCTGAAAAGGGAACGAACGATCGTAATTAATTAAAACTAATAAATAATCATAAAAATAAATATTAATAAGGACCAATAAGGAAATTGAATTGTGAAATAAAATTTAAATAAAAACATATAAATAAAGCAATTAGAAATGAAACAATTACAGTATATGGTGGATAAAAATTAAGCAAAAGTAGATTCAAAGTAGTTCGAAGTAGATTCAAATTTGATTAATATAAAACAAAAATTTTTAATATTTATTAAAATACTGTAGGCCTAGATTAAATACAAGTGGGCCTAATAAAATCCGCGTAGTAGCTAAATAAAAAATAAAAAAATAACCTAATAAAATAAAAGAACAAAAAATAGGGCCAATAAATAGTAATAACTTAATATCTGAACTTAAGTAGGCCAGTGAAATAAATAAACAAAAAAATTCGCGATCAATGATGATTATTACTATAGGCCTGATTTGCACTGCTAATTAAATGAGTTCGGTCTAATTAAAACACACCTGCAAAACGTCGACGCAGTGACATTGTCGCAAAGCGCCAGGTTGCGTTTGGTCGGCGTTAAACCCATGTTGTACCTGTTTGAAAGAAAAAGATAAACAAATTTTAAATGTCTAATTTCAATTAAAAAATATCGTATTTCAGCAACAGGTTTTTGCCGAGCACGATAATGCAAGTGGAGAGCGGTCTATAGATTCATAAGTGGGCTACTTTATGGCTTTTTGACTTCGTCGAGCGCGCAGAGACATAAAGGGTTAAACGGTTGGCTGGCTGGCTGGATGACAGTACACAGGAGGCGGACCGCACACTGCGCGCCGTCTGCAATGGTCACCGCGACATTGAACATTTAAAACGCATAAATCAATCGGGAGGCAAATGGGAAATCATCAGATGATCTTTTAACTTTTTAAGCAAGGGGTGGCATTCAGGAGGACTCCCAGATGAGGACATTAAAGGGTTAAGCAGTAAAAAAACTGCCAGAACAAAAATGGAGAGAGGACATGCGCATTTACGATTGATTGAAAGTCCATCATTTTATCTTTGCAGAGAAAAACATGCAAACCAAAGGGTTAACCCTAAAGCACTAAACAACAATAGGCGTAGCTACCCCCTAGGGGAGTATCAGAAAATACTAATAAAGTGGTTAGCGGTTAGCAGACCGAACGTGGATTCGTAAAAAATTCGGCCTAAGCCTAAAGCAGAAAAATTAAAACTCCATTTTGTTCGAAAGAAAACCAATTAGATTGAGAATTGAATTCATTTAAAATTTCAAATTAAATGACATAATTTAACCGGTTTATTTTACATGTAATTTAAAGAGGCCTACAAGCCAACCCTGTAGCCAACAACAAGCATTGCCAATCTGTTGGCAGAATCTGGCGCGGTCACAATGGACGGACACACAGGGGCAGACAGACAGGGGCAGGTAAACCGCCTAACAGTCGCTAAACAAAGCGCAGTAATGGAAACCGAACACTTGTTGCAGCATTGCATTGTGGAAACGTCCCCTTCGTCGTCGTCCTCCCTTTTCAATACGACTCCTGGATATATTTCAAAAAACGCCGGGATTAAAAAAGACGTGAATGGGGAATGGGAAGCGGGAGAACTGAGAAGGCCTCGGCGGCAGCGCAGAGGGTCCAGTGGGGGTGTTAGATGGTTAATTAAAAAACCCTTAAAAATTGAAAGCGGCTGCGCGGATCGATCTCTGGCTGCGCTCCCAGACTGCAGAAATAGGCCTAACATGCGGAGGCCCTAGGCACTTGACGTGATAAAACAGCCCCAAAAGGTGCTAAAACACCCTATAACGTGCAAAAAAATCGCCTAAAACATGCTAACACATGGTAAAACGAGCTAAAACGTGTCTAAAAGGCCTAAAACGTGCTAAAACGTAGCACGTTTGACCATGTTTGAAGAAATATATATTGAAAACACACGCAAAGCAGCATAGACCTAAGATGATCACTTGTTTGCGGTTGATAGTGATTTATTCATGAATGACGTCATCGTTGAATTGAATTTGCGTGTCGCCAGCGACAGGTTGCACTTGTTGAAGATTCTGTTTGTTTGGCTGTTCATGTCTGAAACTGATGTACAGATCATGCAGTCCTACGAATGCAATGAACAAGCAGTGAACAGCAGTGCCATAAAGTCCAATAAACAGGACTGACGGTCCTTTGGACGTTTCCGACTTCAACAGGTCTTCGCGAGCCTGTCTGACTTGACTGACTCCTACAATGAGTGGGCCTACATTGAAGTGTCAAATCTGACATCTTCTGACTCAATCAGAGAGCGATTGTTCACGAGCCACAAAGCATGACTAGGCGTACAGTACGTGTAAACGCAGCATACCCCTCGGGAGTTGTTTTTTAATAGTCTTCCTATGCCTGAACCGTGAACCAGTGCTAATATTGAAATATTACACAATGGTGGTGGGCCTATTAGACGAGAAATGATAAGAAGTTAATAACTAATAACGTGAGGCCATTAGGCTTCATTTGGCAGCCATTTCGCGTCCAGCATATCATCAAAATGGCGAAATTAAGTGCCGTGTCGAATGAAAGGAGCCCGCCCCGAGAATAATCATGGATTCGATGCGAACTGCAATGTAAGCTACTCAGCTCCACAGTGAAAAGCTTGAATAATTCAATTCAATTCATCCGTCGTGGACGCGCTGCTTTGATCTCATCCTGTACCCCGCGGGCGAAATAAACTTTCAATCAAGAGCGAATATGAATTTTTAATTGAGATTTGAGCAGCCGTTTTCTTCTTCTTTGTCAAAGCAAAACCACTCAGTTTAGTCACGGCTAATATTTTGGAAAACTATTTATCATCGCTAATGGCGCCTGGCGCCCAACATTGTAGAAGAAATGAATCAGGTTAATTGCCATCCCGCCTGCCTGCCACCCACTCTTCAACACTTACATGTAAAAACCACAAAAACAACTAAGCCGTCCTATAGATTAGGATTAGGATTTGACGCCATTTAAAAAAATGGAAATTTCATTAAAATTTAAAAAGAAAAAGAATTGAAATTTCATTACAATTTCTGACTTTTAGTAGTATTTTAAGCTACCGGCACAAAGCGAGCCAGAGTTGCAATCGTGCACCAAAGTGCAGCCCAGTCAGGATGGCACTTTAGGCCCCTTCATCTCTACACGAGCAGCCTGACGAAGAACGAAAGGGTTAAATGTGAGCCCGTTTGCCAAAATATAAAAAATAAAAATAAAATGTCAACCCCTGCCACTCATATTACTCGTAGCTGTCAGAAATTGAAATGGGCCTAATCTAGATCCAGATCTGGATCTGAATAAAAGGTTTCTAAAAAAAAGCCTCCCTGAGTCCCTACACAATGTGGCCTCCTTTTTATTTCGTCCATGTGCTTATAGCCTACCTAGGCCTAACAAACATCAAAAGACGACTCAAGAATCCATGGTGGTTTTGGCCTGTATTTCTTGCAACAGGCAGCAATTGAAACACCTGTGGAAGACGTTTATTTTAGCAGACGTGCACACGAACGCCACACGAACGCTTTTTCCCCCTCAAGTTCTAGCCCCAGTTTATAGCCCCCACCCCTCAAAAAAGCCTAACTACCCAGGGCAGCAGCAGCAGAAAAAACGAGGAACAAAAATGCATGAATACAAATTATGTCCAATGGCGACACGTTGGAGGCAAATGTGCGCGCAACAAGTTTGCAGACCTAAGGACTAGACCCAGGACTAACCCAGGACTAGAACTCTGGAGTCAGTCGCGAGTGTCGTCCCCTGAGACCTGCAGCCGAGTCTCACGAATAGCACTGGGGACGCGGGTGGGTAAAAAAATTAGGCCTGGCTTGTGGGGGTAAGGCTAGCTATGGCAGAGGAAAAAAAACTGCTCAGGCCCTATAGCTGCGCTGATCATAAATCGCTCAGAGGCTCGCAGTACAATAATTTCCAGAGAATGTTCGAAATTCGCACAAACCAGGCCTAGACTGAGGTCGCGTCTGGGGCGGGTTACTTTTCCTGCCCTCGACTGGCCGTCCCCTAAGAACCAAAAAGAAAAAAAGGCGTATGGGGTAACGTCGATAAAGTGAAAGTGAATCTAGCCAGGCTTGCAGAGTGTGAGGGGGTCGGGTACGCAATAACTAATAAAGTCGGCTTTTATTCAATATTAAATAGTCATAAATTTCTGCATCATTTCTGCAGCCAAAAAGGCCTATTATTTCACGCTGGATCATCCTCCGTGTGTATAGACGGAAGCAGTATAAGCTAATAATTTCAAGAGATACGCGTAATCAAAAGGGAATCTATACGCATCGTCTGCTTTTCAAATGAGACGATTCAGCTCACATCTGCGATGGTTTCCTGACTAATACCGTGTAGTAAAAAAATAATCATTCAGCCTGGGCCTAACCAAAGTTCAAAACTTTGCAATCTTAAGCTACGCCTATATGGGGCCATGCATTGTATAAGCCTGGCTTTTTTTTTAGAAATTATCTGGGTAGGGCCTATTCAATTATAATCAATAAATTTATAATCTCAATTAAGGCTAGAGAATTGCAAAATGCTAATTTATCTAATTAGAGATCTAATTAAATTGCCATTTTGCATTTCTCTAACCGAAATTATAAATTTAATGCCCTGAAAATAAAAACAATGCTCACTTAAAATAATTAGGAAACATCCCAAACACAGAACCAATGATTAATTATTATTATTATTATTCATTACGCTGGTAAAAGGCCATATTGCCCGTAGCACCAGCCACAACGAGTACGGTAGTATTTAACAGGTTAAATTATACGAAGGACACGACAAACATCCATGTGGTATACGCGGGATTCGAACCCGCAGCCAACAGAGGAATGATTACGAGTTCGTCACTCCAACCACTCTACCACTGTGGCGGTGTGGCCCCACAAATTAATAAATTGATTAGGCCCAGATCTAAATGCCAACAAAATAAAAGCAATGCTAACTTAACTAATTAGGCATACAGAATGAATGATTACTAAATTGATTAGCAATCATCATAATATGGAGCGGCATTAAAGATCAAAGTATTTTTTTTTAATAAATTTAAATTAAGAAATAAAACAATGCAAACGTGAATGATTAAATAATTACGATGGTGCCGTCATTTTTATAAAAAAAAACACTGCACGCACGGCCCACTCAAGTGGCACTCAAGTTGGCGTGTGCGTGCGACCTTATTGCGCAGAAATCAAAAAAGACTAAATTATGAGCGGCATTAAATTAATATTGCTCGTTAATTGCAAATCTTGACTGGGCCTACCCACACAAACACAAGCCCGGGCAGCCTATGTACACAATGTGTCGCATTGATTAAGAATAAAGATTAACAAACTTTTTTCTTTTTTCAGCTCCATCTTTGGCCGGGGACCGACTGGAAACGACGCTGGGGGTACTATATGCGAGCAGCTGAGCATCTGCCTTTTGGTTCCCGGGTTGCGCGCTCGCACATCAAGCTCCCAGGTCGGCAAATATGTCCAAAAGCCGGTTTTTACCACCTTTCATGATGTGGCTCAAATGGGTTTTAACCAATCCTTTTTCCTTTTATGATGTGCAGTGAGGTGGCCAAATTAACCATTATAGTCACCCTTGGCGACCTTTGAACCGCTTTTAGCCGGCCGGCCAAAATGAGTTTTAGCCGGTCAAAACAGCACTACACTACATGCATCGTATAGGCATAGAGTGGTGCGTCTTGGCGAATCACAATCACAGGCTATTCTGTTTCAAAAATCGAGAGTCGACGAGTTTCCCACACTTCTCGCGCTCGCCCTTTTGCCTGATCTCACATGTTGAGCGAGTGACCTGCGGTGACCCCGGCAGAAAAAGCATCTCTACTGCGACACGGGACGGAGGCGGGCTGCTTCTCCAACCCGATCCTCCACCCCTTAAGTCTCAAACGCCCGTCCATAAAAAAATTAATGTACTTTCATAAACTTTTTCTTTGCTTTTCTTTTTTAAAACGGGCAGATTTGTTTATGTGTAGCCAATGAAGTTTTTATTTATTGTGGATGGCTGCCACAGGCCGTGTGTTTGTTCGCAACGCAATCGGGCTCGCTCGGTGAAAATGTCAACTTCAGTTTGGAAATTAGAATGAGTCAAAACAACTGGTGGCCCCACCAATTGGAAGATGTATTTGAAAACGCCCTGTACGAGACACCAGCCCTCTTACAGTCGTCAAAATTGATGATTAACCAAACAACCAAAGTTACTAAACCCTAATACGAGCAGAAATAATATAAACATGTTTCATGAGATGTGTTGCTTTGCAAATTTGCAAATATAAATAAGGACTAAAACCAATGTTGATTTCAGGCTTCTCTACCCAGTGAGGAACATTTAAAACAAGATGGGGATTGGGGAACGGTAGAAATTTTACGCTTACGTAAAATAAGTTTGTTAATTTAATAATTATTATCCGAGCGAGCGAACAAGGTAACTTTTTTAAAATAACTTTAAT
>JAQIYI010000402.1:0-19773 GCA_034700265.1 Polyzonium germanicum | reverse complement strand
GTGCTCCACAGGATGGAGATCGCCTGGGAACTTTCGTCCGAGGAGGCTAAAGCGAGCCGTGAGGCCGCTGAAGCGACAAAAATCGTCGCCATCAACGAGGCCGCAGCGCTAGCGGCCAAGCAGCGGGCCGAGGTCGAAGCGGAAAACATCGAGTTTGCCCGCAAACAGGAGAAGCGCATGGAGAAGCTGGTCGACGCCCATGTAACACTGGGAGCCGACTGGCTACGCATCGACTCCGAGGAGCGACTGCGGCGAATCCAGGATTTCAAGGCCCATCAACGGAGGATTTGTCGTCGACAAGCGGAGCATCGCGAAGAGCAGCTCCGCCTGATCGAGGCGACAGAGAGGACCGCGAACAGCAAGGCGCAGCGGGACTACGAGGCCAAAGAACTAAACCTGATGATCCTCTACGGACTCACGTCGCTTGGCCAAGTCCATTCGGAGCTCCGTCGCGCTGCGCAGTGAACTGTTGCGTAACGTTCTGTTTTTTTTTGCCCCGGTTCTCTCGCTCTCCCCCTCCAAAATTTTTTTTTTTTGAATATAAATTAAGCAACATGCTAATTTAGTATTCTCTATTGGACAGGCGCGAATATACATATTCGCGCGTTTAACAATGTATAATTTTTATTAATTATCTTTGTATTTTCAAAATCATATCCCGAGTGGAACAGGATTTCCCCAGTTGAGGGAAGTGTGGCGACTAGGCGCCCCCTAGCCACCATAACACTAACCTAGCTGTGACCCCTAACCCGAACTGACCTTATTAACTGCATTATTTGATTTACTCACTTTTACTTTTGCTGTCGCCGAGTGAAGTCACGTCACGAATAAATGTCCTTTCGTTCTTTTACTTACCTTGAGTTCTGCGTACGTTATTCTGCCATATAGGACTTCTGATTGCTACCTTTTTGCTCTACCCCCGTCAGCTGTTAGGCTTAAGTCGACGCCTAACCCCCAGTTCACCACATTATAGGAGCAGCTTGGTTTCCGGGCTTGCCAGGCTGGCAGGTCCCCAGTTTGGGCTGATATCTGATGTGAAGTTGGCTCTTGTGGCTAAGGGGCAGGTGGTCGGTGCCTTACTTGACATTGCTGCTGCATTTGATTCTTTGCCACATTTTGTCAACTAGCAGGCACTGTCAAACGTGGGCATTGGGAGAAGGCATACTATTGGGTGAGGTCTTTTTTGGAGGGTCATACTTTGAAGGTGCAGAGGGGTTGGGCTGTTTTGGCCAGCCATCCTGTGCACTGGGGGGTGCCGCAGGGAAGTAGTTTGAGTCCTGTCCTTTTCATCTTGGCTATGGGTTCACTGCCAGAGGTGGTGTGGGGGTATGGAATGCCATGTATGTGAATGATGTGCTGATTTGAAAGTCGGGCCACGTGTTGCAGGATACGGTAGGGATGCACCAGGGAACTTGGACATGGTGCACTGTTGGTGTGCTGTGCGGGGCCTGGCATCAATCCCCTTATTCGGCCAGTATGTTGTTTACCCAGGGTCATGCTGTTACCCAGTTGCTTGTGCCTTTAACTATTGGGGGAGTTGAGGGTCCTGCAGTCCAGGAGGTCAGGTTTCCGGGTCTCTGGCTAACCCCGTGGCTGAAATGGAGCTTGCACCTAGGTAAACTGTTTGCCCAGTGTCAGGCTAAGCGCAACTTCCTGAGGTCTGTGGCAGGGCAGTTGTGGGGTCCCAGTTGGCAGACATTGTATCAGCTTTATATCTGTTATTCGTTCTAGGTTGGATTTTTGTTCTGCCCTGTATGCAGCAGGTACTGTGAGCCAGCCGTGGAAGCTGGATAAGGTCCAGAATGCAGCTTTGCGGTTGGTGCTTTGTGAATAAGTCTACTCCGATAGCTGGGATGGAGGCTGAGACACGGGTTGTTCCCATTGTCACTCAGGCAGGAATGATCCCATTGGGGGTGGTTGCGATTTCTAAGCTGGATGTACAGGGCTAGAGTGGGGTCTCAAGGATTATTTCCCAGGGCCATTGCATTTATTGCCTGTTCCTACTTGTTTTCCACCTTTCTTTGTGGCTACTGTAGGGAGTACTGCTCAGGGACTCCTTCTGAGGTTTATATATTAACTGATGGATCAAGCTGTGGTCTGCCCTGGTAGGTGGGCTCAGCCTTTGTGGTGATAGATGCCGCTTTGTGGGAGCTATATGCTTGTGCGGTTAGGTTGGAGCCTTGCAGCTCGGCCTTTCAAGCGGAGCTCCTAGCACTAATTTTGGCGCTTCAGTACATTTCTAGTCGTTAATTTGCCTCGGTTTGTATTGTTGCTGGGTCTTTTGGCAGCCCCTTTTTATTCTCAGAGCCTCCTAGCAGATTCTCTTGGATTGTTGCATCAACTTCTGGCTGTAGTCAAAATTTCCTTTCTGTGGTGCCCTGGTCATGTGGGAATTGCTTAGAATGAGCGAGTGGATGCGCTTACTAAGGCGGGGGGTGAAGGGGATGGGGTTTTTAGGTTTGCCGATTTCTGTTGGTGATTACCTGGCTTTGGGTATAGTTGCTCCTAGTGATAGGTTTGGGCCGCCTGGGCGGGTAACCCTACTGGTCAGTAACTGATTGCTGTGGATGGAGTTCTTGGAGAGGGATATGGGGATTGGTGTATCCTGTGGTGTGTTGGACTCCCTGCGCATTATTATTAGACTGCCGGAATTATGTGGCTGAGCGCGTGGCGCTTGTCCATGGTCTGGGAAAGCTGGCCTTCCCTCTTGCTCTTCCTTTGCTGCTTAATGACTTACGAGTGCGGTCAGGGTTGGCCAGATATTTGTGTGCTACAGGGCTTTTTGTGTGAGTAGTGGCTGATGTGGTTTTATGGTTGTATAACTGTTGTTTGTTAGGCCGTCTAAGGTGCCAGAAGTCGGGGAGAGAGAGAGCTAGTTCTGTTAGACAAGGCCTGCAGGTTGGTTAGCCTGGATTTAAATGTGGTTGCAACGTAGCCTACATTAGCCACTGCGTGATGGGACGGACTAATTTACGGACCCGGGGACCGGGGGACTGGTGGACCGGTGGACCAGCAGACTAATTTACGGACCCGGTGGACTGGTGGACCAGTGGACCAGCAGACTAATTTACAGGCCAGTGGACCGGCGGACTGGCGGACCGGTGGACCAGCAGACTAATTTACGGACCTGCCGGATCACCGGACCGGCGGACCAGCAGACTTATTTACGGACCCGGTGGACAGGCGGACTGGTGGACCGGTGGACCAGCAGACTAATTTACGGACCCGGTGGACCTACGGACTGGCGGACTGGCGGACCAGCAGACTAATTTACGGCCCCGCCGGGCCAGCAGACTAATTGCCGCACCGCTGGTCCGGCCGACCTACTACTGCCTAGTACTATTGCCTAGTACTAGCCAAATTTAAGTAAGACTATATATTACTCTTAAGTATAACTTACCTAATAACGATCAGCTTGCAAAGTCTGGTTGCGTCTTTTGCGTGGTTGTTGACTATCGTAAACTCGCGAAATCAAAGCTACAAGAGATGAATATACAAGTATACCACCGAACCACGAAGTGACAGAACTCTGATGGAATCGTCTTACAGTTGTAGATGTTGAATGGATCGGTGATGACGTCCAGAAAATCATAATTTCGTGGATTGGCACTGAACAGCTGATCCAAAGCCAAACAGGAAGGAAGAAGGAAACCCAACGCTATGTTAGAACCGCGGTCTTACATACCGTGGTCAGAGTTCTGTCACTTCGTGGTTCGGTGGTATACTTGTATATTCATCTCTTGTAGCTTTGATTTTGCGAGTTTACGATAGTCAACAACTTAAGAGTAATATATAGTCTTACTTAAATTTGCCTAGTAGGTCGGCCGGACCAGCGGTGCGGCAATTAGTCTGCTGGCCCGGCAGGTCCGTAAATTGGTCTCCGGTCCACCGGCCCACCGGGTCCGTAAATTAGTCTGCTGGTCCACTGGTCCGCCAGTCCGCCGGTCCACCGGGTCCGTGAATTAGTCCGTGCCCTGCGTGAGCGAGGCTAGAAAACGCTAGTAATATATATGAAAGAAGAAGAACAGATTGGGGAGCTCCGGTTGCGCAGTGGGTCGAGCACGGCTTTCGGCTTTGCTCTGCTCACACACGGCTAGTCGGGGTCGTGGGTTCGATCCCCATTGCACCATCTCCTGGGTGTTGTGTTGTTCTGGTTCTCCAGATTGATTCTCCGGTCGGCTCTAGTAGCCATTTGAACTGCGATGTGGCTTATATGCATCCGGATGGATGGGAAAAGCCATTATTGTTAAGAAAAGAAGAAGAAGAAGAAGAACAGATTACAGCATCACCATACTTTTAATAAAAAAACAAAAGGACATCCAAATGTAGGCCTAGGCCTACGTTGCCCATGATAGGTTATTCCATAAGGACCTTGGTTAACTTGTCAGTTCGCCTTTCGTGTAACATTAAACCCAAGATCCTCTCAATTTTATGCTCAATTTTGAATACGTAGTGTAAGGTAACTATAGACGTCTTATATTAGAAGTGGATTTGATCTACGTCGATAAGCCACACACAATTGCAAAGCATGACGTAATTTATTTTTTGTCCGCAAAAAAAGTCTTTAATGATGACAAAATGATGACTGATCTCAACACCGTACGGTCTTTGTCATTCTAAAATAGAAACATGAACGGCACATCCATTATACACGCTAGTGGGAAACTTGTAATCCAACCGAGGAAACCATCAGGGACCTGCGTTGACGCTCACGCTTTTATCACTTATTTTGTTTTTCTTATCACTGATAATAAATAACAAACTAATTATAGTCCTAGTGATCAAATAAAAGCGTAAAAGTATACTTTTCACGTACATGTATTTTCGTAAATTTTATTTTTATGGTTGCTATGTTGAAAAAAAATTTAATTTACGGTACCTTATAGGCCTAGCTTGCCTGGAATTCAAAATGATGTAATGCAATATCGATGCTTCCCCTTTAAAACGAAAAAATACGAAAACCGTTGACATCGACACAGCCGATGGCTGTACGACAATAATGCCAATATATATATTTTTTTCCTTGCAAGAAAAACAATTTGCAAAAGCAATTCTTAATTTGTTATTCATTCTTGGCTCATGTAGGCCTAATATCAATGTTTCAATTTCAAATAAGTTTCCTCAATTCTGCCAACTGAAATTGGATTGGAATAAATGAAGCAGATAATACCGACTGTAGTAAATACATCCAGGCCTACACTTGTGACCCTATATAAACTTTATATTATAAAGATTATATTAGATAGGCTTATTGTACGCAAGTTGTACCGTAAGCAGGCTTATAAATTTTCTTATTGTATTTTTGCAATGACAAAACGAAGGGGCAGAACGTTAGCTTTTCCGTTTGAAAAAAAAGATAATTCAGATAAGCTTGCAAATAGGGTTCTGTAAAAGTCCGTAGGTTTCTATAGATTTTTTAATTAAATAATACCAGAAAAATATTGAGAAACACACAACGGCATATTGTGACGGCCGGTGACACCCACGATTAACTCCCACCCCCAAGTAGGCTACGACAATAGTTATTATTTCCATTTAATATCCAATTCATAACCGCCATAAGTCAGTGTTGGGTAAGATACTTTTTTTTGTATCTAGATAAAGATAACGGAAAGAGGAAAACGAGTATCTAGATTAAAATAAAGATGCAGTAAATTACTGTATCTAGATAAGGATAAGAGATAATCGGCCTTTATCTATCATCTATAGATGAAATTTATAGATAAGATACTTTTTTATATAATAATTAGACAATATCGTGTGATGAAATTTATTTTATCACAAATTTGCATTTGCACGAAGGAGCAGCAACATTTCAAGCGTTTTGTCAGACAATCGGTTTCTTCTAGGAGTAAGAAGCTGGCCTCCTGAACTGAAAAGTCTTGTGGTGATCGGGCGTCGCTACCCGATGCCACCTGGTGGTCGTGACCTCAAACCCAAGTGTCACCTTCACTTAGCCTTGGCTAGGCAAGCCGGGTAGCGACCCGGCTTGACCTAGTCACTCTTACTTTTGCATTTGGGAAGAGCAGTCGCTCTTCCTCTTCTACTTCAGTTCAGAGTCACCAATATGTAACATTCAGTACCTGACAGCTGAATAAACCTTTCTTTTGTTTTCTTTAACCTAAAACCTAGTCCGTGTTCCTTCATAAAAGAGTTAGGCCCCGGTTTCTAGGCTCGAGTGCCCTCGGAAGACTGTGGTGCTTTCCAGCTACCCCTTGGTTCACCACATCTGGTGGAGATTCTGGGGTCTCTACGGAGGATCGACTAGGATCGTGAGTAGTAGGCGTTCGTGCGCCCATTATCTACAACGAGCAACAAGGGACGTCGCTCCCAAGAGGACGATGCCATTGTGCAATCAACGAGGTCGTTTGAAAGATTTAGCGACCTATTTAACCGGCCTAAAGGCCGGCTAAGAAACAAAAGAACCCAATACACAGGTGGAGAAGAACCGGCCATCTTGGCCGGCCATCTTGTGTTCTTTCCTCCCTTGTTTTCCTTGTCTCTTTTTGTTCTTTTCCGACTCTGTTTTGTAGAACAATTCAGAGCCAGTTGGGGGAACAGTCGGCAGGCAGTCTTGATCAAGTTGTCTGATGACTGATCAATCAACGTGGAGGAGGATTCAACCGAGTCGACAAGCCAAGGGCTCCACTACGATGAAGAATACGTCGAGTGGAGGCGGTAAAGAAGAGAAGTCAGACGACAGCAAGGAGCGGTCATCGAGAGGTGAAGCTACCGGTGGCTCGATGGCGGGGTTACCCACTCGGGCACCGGTTGGCCCACCTCGTACGACAAAGAGTGAGTCAGGGACTCGCATTGAGCGTTTGGACACCGTAACTCCGGATACAGTTGTCGATAACGCCAATCCAAATCTTGATGGCCAATCGCCGGGAACGGAGGTTGGACCGTCGATGGCAAGCACGAAAGGGAAACCAGTTGGACCACCGGCTGGGGAAACTCAGCCGGGGGCCAGCGCTGAGATGGCATTCTTTTCAATGCCAGGGCCTTCTGGCTATCAGACTGCCGGTCAAAGACCGGAGTTTGTGGCGCCAAGATCATCTGGCCAGCGGGACAAGACACAGCCGTCTGTGTTGCAGGCTGGTCTGGACGGATGGGGCCAGTCTTCTCGAGCCTTTAGGCGAGATTATGATGAGGGGCCTCCGTGGGCAGGTGCGGCCGCACCACCGCTCAGCGTGGTGGGAGAGGACGCCAGAGACGACCATGGAGGTCATAGTAACGAAGGGCCGCCGGCACCGCCGTGAGAGGGTGCCGGTGGAGGGCCGCCCGGAAGACCGCCGGCGGGCCACTGTCTTCAGACCCAGATATACCTGGCAACGTCCGCCATCACGTAGGTTGCTGGGTCCAAGGGATCAATGGGTTGATCCGACAACTCCGAGTGGCACAGCTCCGCCCATCTACGGCCGAGATTACTCAGCGGTTTCCGCCGAAATTCGATAAATTCGATGGGACCGGAGACGTGGAAGATCATCTGAAGCGTTTCCGGGCCAAAATCCCGGGTAACTGGACTGAGGAGCGTGTACAACAAGAGCTCGTCAGCACCTTGACCGGCACTGCCGAGGATTGGCAAATGTCGATCTTTAGGGACCAGTTCCCAGGATTTCAGCCGTACGTCGTTTTGGCTGAGGAGATGATCAATATGTTCCGCCTTTCGGGAAAGAAAGCCGGGATAAGGCTGAATTAGAAGCGAAACGGCAAGCTGTGGGCCAAACCGTCAATGATTACATTGTTCAGGTTGAACGATTGTTTCGACGCGTGTATCCCATAGGGAATGAAGACACGCTCCTTTATCACGTTCGTCGAGGTCTATTAGGCGGCTATAAACGTCGGATGGCCGGAAAATCCGATGAAAATTGGCCAAAATATCGGGAAAAGCTGAAACGGCTGAGTACTGATGACGACATGATGAAATGGGAGAAGGAGGCGGCAAAAGCTGCAGCTGCGGCAGGCGACGGGAAGATGGCAGCTAAGTCGAATTCGACCGGATCTTGCGATCCAATGAATCCGTCTCAATCATCGAGCCAAGCAAGGGCAGGCTCAAACCCACGACGAGGAGGTGGTCGGGGTAAGCCGAACTTTCGTGGCTCGGCTACCCCTGGAACCAATCCTCTCAAAGACAACACAAAGCCGACGGCTGGAGCTATGGCACTGGCGGTTTCTGGTGGCAAACCTGCGGATGGAAAACCTCCATTGATTTGCTACCGTTGCCTTCAACCTGGACATCAAGCATTACAGTGTCCCTCAATGCCGGACGCCAATAAGCCCCCACGGGCTGCGACCTCCGGCAGAGGCGGTGCTGCTAAGATGGTCCGCAGACGCACGAATCCACGTGTCGTGGAAACCGCCCAGTTAAACTAGGCACGGTGCCCAAGAACCTGGGTCTTGGTGCACCTAAGTTGTCCAACATCGACAAAGCCCGAAACGTGAGTGCGCAAATCAAGATGGTTGAGGATTCTTTGAATCCCTCACTCCTGACTAGAACGTGGTATCAGGCAAAGTTGCCTGCAGCTACCGTTCTGCAATCGAAGAAACAATGGCAGCAATGGGTAGCCGCCATTCGAAACAGCAAGGACGTTCCATTGGTGGAAATCCAATTTCCGTCCGGCCAACGTATTCCTATGCTGGCCGACACGGGTGCTGCGATTACACTCGTCTCAACAGAAGTTGCGAGACATTTGAAGCTTCCGGTTTCACCTCTTAAAGAGGGAACCCTGAAACCTGATTTTGCGGCCGCCGGTGGAAACGTCATCACTGCGGTTGGCTACTACGGTGGGCCCGTCAAAACCAGAGGCCAGGAAATCGACCAGTTTGTCTGGGTCGTTGAAGGCTCGAACAAAGCTTTACTTGGCCGAGATGCTTTAAAAGCACTTGGCATTTGAATTATCGATGGCGACATTGTTAAGACTCGGGCGGATTATGTCAATGCCGGCACAGCGACGTGTTTGGATCACATGGACTTTCCGCAAGAGAAATCAGACGAGACATCGACGTCTGAAAAGAAGAAGCCGGCTGTAGAGCCGGCTCCAATAAAAGTAGTGGAACCTGAGGAACCGAAGGGTGTACTGTTTACCCTTCAGGTTATCGGTAATCATTCTCTTGAACCTGGCTTTGGAAAACTCGTCGTGGCCAAGGTATGTGCTACGAGCACTTTGCCTATCGATCAATTCACGTATGTGACGGCGGCAGAATCCTTGGAAGACGAATATCCAGGTGTCCGGGTTGGTCAAGGTGTTGTCGTGATGCACGCACACCGTGACTACCCTGTACAGGTGGCTAATTTCGGGAACAAAACAGTCCATCTAAAATCAGGACAGGTGATCGCTCACGCATTCCAGGTGGGTGCGTTACTGGAACCAGGTACTGGTCCGGTAAAGGTGAGCAAGGTTGACGAGGCAGCCCGTATCAAGCAGTCTCGCCGCTTGGAGGAACTTGGCCAGCTCCTAAACGTAAATGGAAAGTTGAGTGCGAGCCAGCAGGCCAAACTCATGAAGTTGCTCATGGCATATGACGACTTGTTCGCGTTAAACTCTTCGGAGTTAACCGAAGCAAAAATAGGCGAGCATAGCATCGACACCGGTGGTGCACCACCAGTGCACGAGTGTTTACGCCGACAGTCTCCTGAGATGAGGGAGATTACTAAAAAGAGCGTGTCGGACATGGTTTCTTCCGGGGTTGCCCGGAAGTCTACCAGTCCGTATGCTAGTCCTGTGGTAATCGTCCGGAAGAAAAACGGTGAATACCGAGTCTGCATAGACTACCGGAAGCTTAACGCCCAAACGAAGCAGGACGTGTACCCGCTTCCACGAATCGACGATGCGCTCGATTCTATGAGGAGCTCAGTATTTCGGCACGCTAGATTTAGCTGCCGGATATTGGCAGATAAGGATGAAGCTGGAGGATATCGAGAAGACAGCGTTCGTCAGTGTAGAGGGTTTACACGAGTATTTGTGGATGCCCTTTGGGCTCTGTAATGCTCCGCGGACAATGCAGAGGACACTTGATACTCTACTTAGTGGAGTCAAGTGGGAATCTTGCCTCGTCTATCTAGACGACATAATCGTCTTCGGCTCTTCCTCCTCACAATACCTGGAGAGGCAGAAAGTCATTTTTGACTTGCTACGAGAGGCCAACCTTAAACTTCAGCCGAAAAAATGTTTCTTCGGCTATCAAGAGGTTGAATACCTTGGCCATATCGTTACTCCGGATTGCGTGGCGGCCGATCCAAAGAAGATCGAGGCCATTAACGGCTTCCCACAACCGTTTTTTGGGAATGGCCGGTTATTACCGGTCATTCATCGAAAACTTTGCGACGATTGCTCATCCGCTGTTTCAACTGACGAAGAAAGATGCGGATTTCGTATGGACAGAAGACTGTCAGCTGGCGTTTGACATGCTTAAGAAAAAGCTAACGTCGAGCCGGGTAATGTGCATTATGATCCAGAGGCGGAGATTACTATGCACACGGACACGTCGAACTATGGAATCGGCGTCATCCTTTATCAGACGACAGCCGGCTCCAAACCGCGTGTCCTAGCTTATAACAGTCACACTCTCCAACCGAGCAAAAGAAATTATTCGGTTTCAGAGAAGGAGTGTTTAGCCACCATCTGGGGCATCAAGCAGTATCATCACTACTTGTTTAACCGGTCGTTTACTATCGTGACGGACCACCACGCACTATGTCGACTGTCTACGTGTATTTCTGGCTCACAAAGAATGTCTCGATGGCAGATATTCTTAGAGGCCTTCAAGTACACGATTAAATATAAGTCTGGGAAGACGCACGTAGACGCCGACTGTTTGTCAAGAAATCCTCTACCCTTATGGGAAGGGGACACCGAGGAAGTGGCTAAGTCGTTGGAGGATGCGGCTGACTATGTCGTGTTCTCCATCTTGCCCGGCCGTGACTACTTGGCCGAGCAGGCCACTGACGGTGAGATTCAAAGGATTCGTCGCGAGATGACGAGGAGTAATCTACAATGTCATAACGGATGGGGAAAAGAAGAAACTTGTTTACTTCCTTCCTAAGAAATTCCGGCTGGGTGTTCTTAATGAGCTCCATGACCAGCCGGAATCCGGACATTTTGGCGTTACGAAGACGTGGCGACGACTTCATTCACGTGTCTTTTGGCCACGTATGAAACGAGACGTGAGCCAGTACATTGCCTCCTGTGTGACCTGTCAAAGGTCCAAGACGTCGCTGGGTAAACCCAGTGGACGGCTCAAGTCCATGCATGGAGGTAAACCCGGGGGAGCGCTGGGGGATCGACTTTGTCGGACCCATTACGCCTCCCCAGGGTCAGAAGAAGTACATTCTCGTGGCGGTAGACTACGCCACTCGGTATACCGTAGCAACGGCGTGCGCGGAAGCAACTTCCGGCACGATTATTAAGTTTCTCTGGGACGTGTTGTTCCGGTTCTTTACGTTGCCTCGGTATATTGTGTCCACAAAGCACCACAATTAATCAGTAAAGCTTTAAAAGCTTATTTGGCGTCGATAGGCGTGGAGCACCAATTCTCCACAGCCTATCATCCTCAAACCAATGGTTTGACAGAACGTACCAATCAGACATTGGTTCGTTCGATCGCACGGTCTTTGCTGGAGACCGAGGATCTGTCAAAATGGGCTACGATGCTGCAACCGTCTGTGACAGCCCATAATACAGCCGTGCAAACATCACTTCGTTACACTTCGCACGAACTTATGTTTAACTTTTCGCCGAGACTGGAACTCGACAACATGCTCAACGAGCCGCCTGAGATCGTTAGTGCAGAGGCACCGACGGACCTGCTGCTGGAAAAAAGCCGCAGAAAACTTGCGCAAACACCACGCTCGATCGTAGCGATCCGAGAGGCCGCAAGGTTAAGTATGAAACAGGTCTTCACTAAGAGGTACCCCCCCCTCACTACTTAAATTCCAGGGAGTTTCCAGACCTGTTGTAAGACCGTGGTCAGAGCCACGGTCCTACATACAGGTCTGGAAAATCCCTGGTTTTGCTGATGACCTTAGCTAACACGTTTTTCAGCGGCCACTCCATGTCGCTGCGATAGCGGAGTCACGTATCAAGCACCGTGGTATCGAGCACGGTGTAAGACCGTGGTATCGACTTATCGTGGTATCGGTCTTACATATAAGACCGTGCTCGATACCACCGTGCTCAATACGTCACCCCGATACGTCACCCCGGTCAATCGCTCGATACCACGGTGCTCGATACGTCACCCCGGTCAATCGCTCGATACCACGGTGCTCGATACGTCACCCCGATCTTCGGTTAACCGGTCAACAGGTCAACCGGTCTTCGCCGTGTTCAGTAATTTAATTATTTCGCGATAAAAACTGTTTCGTCACTTTTAAATTCGTTACCGTAATGAAAGTATCTTATGTTTCTCCGGTCGGCTCTAGCAGCCAGTTTTGTTTCCATTGTCTTGTTCCTCCGGTCGGCTCTAGTAGCCATTTTTCTTTTGTTCCGCCATTTTGTTTCACCGGTCGGCTCTTGTAGCCATTTGTACTGCGATGTGGCTTATATGCATCCTTATGGATGGGAAAAGCCAAAAGTGTTAAGAAAAGAAAGAAAGAAGAAGAAAGTATCTTATTTTTAATTACATTTTTGATTTAGATTTCAAACGCGCGAGAAGTTTGTAAAAACTAAAAACCAATGATGTCGATGCGCGTCATATTGTATCCGAATGGCTCAAACACAGGTGGTAAGGTGAGAACGCGATTAGGCCTACTTTTCAGCTCTAATTTTCTTGTTTCCTTTGAAACAAAAGAAACAGTCTTGGTTTCATACACGAAATGGGGTGCCGGACTACCGGTAGTAGCGAGACCTAGATTTAGTAAGGTAGATTACGTACGCGGGAGGACAGGTCGGGCCCCACTGCTCCGATACGATGCGACAATGTAATCCGAATGAATTGTTTCATACGGATCGCAGGACGTCATTCCGACAATCCGATAGGTGGGTTGCCATGACAACGAACGTATCGGAGCAGTGGGGTCCGACCTTTACACACAAATTTCGAGCGAGAGTAGCACGTAATATATGATGTCACCAGCACGCTGACCTGTCTCGATCACAGCGGGGTTGTCACACCCCCGCGTTGTGACAGTCTGTCACAGTCACGAATCATGATCATGAAATCACGCACACAGCTAGCCACGTGTGAACAATGTGTGAGAGATTACGCATTCACAACTCACGCAAAGAGTCGCGTGCCATTTCAGTCTGCTAAAGTAATTCTTCGCTCGCTCGAACAGTTTGTAAAATATATTTCATATTTCGACATTGAAAAACCCAGCATTTTCGCAACGAAGTTGAGTCGAATGTTTCGTCATCATCAACCCGTTGACCAATGAAAGTGCGTTGATGACGAAATACGAGCCGTAGCCCGTAGGTCTATTTGTCTCAAATTTGTTGCGATGCTGGGTTTTTGAATGTCAAAAGTAGCCAACGTACCGTACACAGAGTCGTATTCATCGACATGAAACCAACGAACAACGAAGTGATGAACATATAATATGTGATGTCGTCACCCATCCACTCAACAGAGAACAAACTTCTACAAGTGAAGTAGGATGACGTCAAATGTTTGTTACTTCGTGATTCGTGGTCCGTTGGTTTCACGTCGAGCAATGCGCACCATTGCATCACGCCAAATCAAGCGCAATGGTCTTAAGAATTTTACAATCTATACATGTCTTGCTACCCGGTTGGCTTACAATAGGCCTACCGGTAAGAACAGTTTCTGACAATAACCTCAATCAGTGCAAAAACGAAATCATCATCCCTGTGCTTTACAAGATGATATTTTTGATGTCCTAGGCCTACCGATACTGCATCTGTAAATAATTTCAAATTATTTGCTTTGGTAGGTAGTCCCTTTGCCGGATTCCTTGGACGGTTTGCACAACGAAGCTTCCAGAACGTTCGGTTTCAAGGTCTCCAAACTGTACACAACCAAAGGCGGCGAAATAGACGACGTGGGTCTTATAAGGTGTGCGTTAAGTATTTATCAAGCATTCTAGACCCACTCCTTGGTATTGCGAGAGAATTCCTGACTAATTTTTGTTTCATTTACAGGGATGACGAAGTGCTTTTCGTCTCAGCCGGAGAACCATTCCTATTTGCTTGTCCAAGTCCGTCGACTTCGGTGGGTTGCGCTCAACCTAAACATAATGCAGGTTATCTTGGATCAGCAGCACGACATCATCATGACTGGGTTACACTGAATGTCGGAGGAAAACATTTCTCCACAACCAGGTGAATGTTTGTTGCCTATATTCAACTAAAGTCAATTATTTCTTCAAACAAATTCGTTGTCGACAGAGGTACGCTGACCACGAAGGCGCCGCACTCGATGCTAGCGAGGATGTTCGCGGACGAGGATGGAAATCCTTTGTGGCCGAGCGTTACGGACTTGTCCGGAGCTTTCCTGATCGATCGCAGTCCGCACTACTTCGAACCCATTCTCAATTTCCTTCGGCATGGACAGATGATTCTGGACAATACCACGGATCCTCAGGGCGTGCTCGAAGAAGCTAAATTCTTCGGTATCGAAACAGTCATCCCCCATCTCGAATCCGCCATTCAGGTTGACCTTTTTTTCTTTCTTTTGGATTAAATATGACATGCATTTAATCTTACATTTTGTCGTTCTCTTCTTTGCAGGAGAACCAAAAACCTTCCGAAAACTTTCCTTTGGGTCGCATGGATGTCATTAGCGCTCTCATGAAGACGTCTCACAACGCCGAACTAAGATTTCAGGTAATAAAAATCATGAAATTTTAATGATTATCATGCGAAATAATTAAACGAATTAAATTATTACTAAATTATGATTAGGCCTAATTATAATCGAAATAGTTACGCTTGTAAATTATAATTTATAAACAAATAGACCCAGTTAATTGGTTTATTATTGATAATGTAGGTGTATTTACGTTTTGCTTTTGATGATAATATTAGGGAATCGATTTGTCCGGTTCTGATTTGTCACGTCTTGATCTTCGTAACATCAACTTAAAATACGCAAATCTGCAGGGAGCTAAATTGATGGGATCAAATTTAGCGTTTTGCTGTTTGGAGAGGGCGGATCTTTCACACGCCAACTTGGAGGTGATATTTATTAACATTAAATAAATAATTACTAAATTATTGTCCGAGCTAGTGATGTCTTGACGTGCGATAAAGAAAGTGACCCCAAAGTCCTAAACGTGTCTTTCTTGCATCAAGGCACGTGCTTTAAAGTATGCTCGTGATGCGATCGTACCCGGCTTATTTAAATATTACGTGAATAAATATATTTTTTGTTTATTTTGCATTTTATGACTTAGGGAGCCATTTTATTGGGTGCGAAGATGTTGTGTGCCGTTATGGAAGGAGCCAACTTGAAGACTTGCAATTTCGAAGATCCAGCAGGCAGCAGAGCCAATTTAGAAGGTACTGCATGCCATTTTCGATCTATCTGCTGCGCTCGGCTATTGCATGTAGTATGCAATACTTATAATGTCTGAGCGAGATACCACGTGCTACTCACCAGGCGCGAGTTGAAACACGAGTGGCGCATTTAATTTAAACGATTGATTGAAAAACTAAAAAATATCCTGGAAGTTCAGCGGCCAAAACTGTGAAAACATTTCCTATAATGTTTTTGAAACAGAATTTTTAAATCTGCTATTCTAACTCTTGTACTTGTCCGTGCCGTACATGTACATGATATAAAAATTGTTCAACAAATAAAACTCAAGATTAATCCAGGATTAATATAAATCTCGATGGCCACACTCCTTCCCGCGCACCTTTCCTTGCTCGGACAACGACCGATGTCTGCTCTCCGCTATAGTTTGAACTTATATATTTTTTTTTTAAAAGGTGTGAATCTAAAGTGTGCCAACCTTGAGGGAAGCCAGATGGCGTCTGTCAATCTTCGAGTGGCCACGTTAAAGCACGCTAACCTACAGAATTGTGATCTACGAGGAGCCTGCCTAGCCGGAGCCGATCTCGAGGTCAGTGCAATTATTTTTAAAAGACGTTTAGAGATTGTGGTCTAAGACTCTTGAGTAACGTTGATGCCAGGTTGTGAACTGAGTCATTGTGACAACAACAAGTCGTTGTTCTTTTTTATTGTTCTTCTGTATCCTTCAGAATTGTAATTTGTCAGGCAGTGATTTGCACGAGGCCAATCTTCGAGGTGCGAACCTCAAAGGCGCCGCCTTCGAACTGATGCTCACTCCTCTGCACATGTCGCAGACGATACGCTAACAGGGTATAGTGTTCAATGAGGGCGAAAAATTTCTTTGCTGCTCAAGTCGAGTTCGTGCTGTCGTTTTCTGCCGAAAGCAAATGCTCGCGTAGTGTCAGGTGATTGGGAATTTTTGTTTGCTGTGCGAACGGATAATGCTTTATCATTCCTAACAACTGGTTAACTGATTCTGTAAAAAAAAGATTGCCACACTGACATGTACTCGTATATGTGTGTCTTAGTAAATATTGACCAGGGGTCGGATTTATATGACAATTGGATAAAAAATTTGCTGATTTGCTGCACAATCGTCCATGAGTCTTAAAACATCGTTATACTTTTAAAATAAGCGGATATCTCAAGGATTGAAAGTGCATATTTACTTATTTAGCCAGTTGCGCGATCTGCATATTTGTGTTTTCATTATTATGCTTAAAATGGTACTTTTTTTTAGATTTCTAACATTTATTGTATATTTTGTGAGCTGTCTACAAGCGCACAAATAATACGTCTTTGGTATAAATATTTGCCAGTTAATTTTGTTTACATTTTTTTATATTTCTTTGATGTTACTTTTTTTTTGCTGACGTAACGGGCCATTAAGACATTTTGTCAACGTACATCAAAATAAAATAAATAAATAATATTTTGAGATTTAAGTTGCATATTTTTGCATTTGGTTTCATATTTTGGAATTTGAGGTTACGTATACACGTGTATAGGCCTACACTATACAGCGCATATTTTTTTACATTTGAATGTGCATATTTTAGCAAACAATAATGCATATTTACATTCTGGCTTTTCCGTTATAAGTTGCATACAAATCCGATCCTTAGTTTCGACAAAATGAACGCAAACAATAAAGTGTGGCCCTATTAGTGTCTCCATTATTAATTTGGGGTTTGCCTAGTTTTCCTTTGTAATAATTTTTCCCTGTTTCAAACAGCGAAGTTCAAACTTCTCCTTGAGAAATTAAATTATGAGGAAAATGTTTTGCTTTTTTTATATTATTTTAATTTCCTCTTGACTTTCAACGTCGCCTCGCCTTGAATTGAACGAGGCAAGGAACGTGCAGTGTAGGCCTACACAGTGTCGTAGGTACCTGGTGATTATAACTAGGCCTAACCTACATTTAATAATAATAATTCTGATTAAATAGGCATCTAGTTGTTCAGCATTTAAATTAATTTCCGCTTTTGTCGGTATTCTTGGGATCGCATACACAACAGAATAGGCCTGGTCGACCAGTACCGTATCACTAATCAGTAATCACAGACTTGAGCTTGTCTTAATCAAGTCAGCCTCTTGCTCGTAAGAGTTTCCATTGCATTCCATTAACAATCGCAAGTGCATTCTCGAGATTGAACGTGCGATCGATAATGGAATTCGATGGAGATTCACACGTGCAGAGCGCTGTCTCGAGTAAGACAAGCTCAAGTCTTTGGTTAGTTATACGGTACGGACGTCCTAAGCGGATGCGAGTAAAAACATATTTCTGAAAATATTCAAAAGAACCGAACCTAAGCTTACGTTTTTTTTTTTTTTTTTGGGCAAGGGTCTCAGATGAAGTGTCGAAACTGCGGATTGAATTTAATTCCAGTTTTCGTATGCGCGAAACGCAAGAAGGTGGTTATAGATATTTCCGATGGAAATTTACGAGTCGCATTTAAACGCCTCCAAACGCTGTGGAAGTTCACATCTACAGGTGTATCTGTGATGGAGAGAGAGACGAAATTTGCAATAATGTCGTTGACTCCATCCGCAATCCAAAAAGGAAGTTTTAATTACCGCATAGCACCCCTTCTCGCGTTGATTGGCCGACTAACAATGAATATTCTTCGTCTGTACATATTAGTCGAGTCATAGTTTATAGAATATGTAACCAACTCAATTATGCTCTTTTTATATGCGATTAAAATACTCCATTCGAGTCGGAGGATAACGTTTCTAAGCTGAGTTCACACCTCGCAGCTGGCTAACAATCGCACTCAGCTTTGGCGCGTCCAACTTGATCTTCTAGTTTGTATTGTGTTTTTATTTATGAAATATGTTAGTTAGTTTGATCAGTACGTCCGTATGTTGTTTGTTTGACCCATGAGTTTAATTCTGGCAAGTTGAACGCGATTATAGTTGCGACGTGTAGGTCTATTGTGAACACAGCTTAAGGTGGGAACCTAGAGCTGGGCGTAATGTGTGATGCGTGGGTGTAATTACTTCCTATATTTGGAACTTTTTCACACCAAAAAAAAATAAACAATTGCAATTTAAATGACGAACGTTTCTCATCGACACAAAAGGTTCCAATTTCTATAGTTTTTCAAAGAGATAAGAAAACTTTTATCAAGTTATTCTTTAAAAAGGGTTTTTTTTGGAAAGTTTTTGCTTCCGGTGGTCGAAAGCAAATGAAAAAGAAAGAAATAATTCCTTCCCCCCCCCCATCCCCACCTATTAATCGTACATAAATTCCACGCTCCATTTTTTTTTCAAACTTATTTGCAGCCGTCCTAATCACTGGGTTTAAAATTCCATTAAAAACAAGAAAAAAAAAAAATAAGTAAAGAAGAGAAAACTCCACCCTAATATCTCGAAAAGAAAAGGAAAAATAATAATAAAAAAAAGTTAGTGAAAACTCTTTGCATAGAACAATTTGCTCAAAAATCAAGCAATGACCACGTATTGAAAGGTAGGCTATTATTGGAAGGTGTAATTTTATGAAAATAAAAAAAAAATAATAAAAATGTATTACTTCATTTCCGTGCTTAAAAACTTTAGCCGTCCATCTTTTGTGACGATAATTACCAAAATGTTTTGCTTCAGGGGCCTAAAATCCTATTGCTAAAATAACTACTGTATCTGAACCAAAAACCTTCAAAATATATCTAGGCTGAGCTAAATTATGCATTTCTGTGGAGCGACTAATGCTGTTTTAATACTCAAAATTATGTTTCTAGTCAATTCTTTGCTTATACGAGCTCGTAAAACATATTTGGAGCTTTATTTCAAAATTAGTAAAAAATACTTTTAATTGTTTCATCAACTAAAAATTGTTTAATAAACATATTAAATAAACGAGACGCATAATTCACAGAATTTAGCATAACCCTTATTTTCATGTAGTTAAAAAACATGTATATTAAAAAAAAATGAATTTCATTCTAGATTGATTTATATGAAAAAGCATAATTATAACTGGCGTTAATAGTTATTTTGAGGGTAATAGAGGATAACTAATGGATTTATGTAAAATTTATTCAAAAAATATTCTACATTCTCAAAAAAATAATTTGTACGAAGCGAGAAAAAATTAATTTTTGCCAGACAACAAAAATAGAAAAGTAAATTTTCATAATACCTCGTATAATAAAAAAAAATCACAAGTTCCTTTTTGAAAAGTAAAATCTTCTATAAATAAAGTTAGAATTTTGATCATTCTACTGATGATTAATTATCATAAATTTAAAAGTTATCGATTTGATGATTCTATTAATTGTTTCTAGAATTTAGTGGAAC
>JAQIYI010000401.1:0-19807 GCA_034700265.1 Polyzonium germanicum | reverse complement strand
GAGGTCTGTGACAATAAAAGTTGCAGAAATGCATTAATCTACTATCTAAATGTTATATTTTATTTTATTTTGGTCCTAAATTCTGAATTCACAGCCAATACAATGTTATCAAGTATTGGCAAAACATTATGAAAGAATGTGAATTTGGGATTGCACACCATCACTGTCCGTTTTAATCCTCGCGTTTTAACTTTATCCGATTGTGCAGATCATCACTGGCAATAGGCACCAGACTATACGTCGGCGGTTTGCAAGGCAGCGTCAATGTAAACGACCTGGAACGCGAGTTCTCCAAATACGGCAAACTGGCCGACGTTTGGGTACCGTTGGATGCGCCCAGTTTCGCCTTCGTAACGTACGACGAGGAAAGCGACGCCGAAGAGGCGATTCGTCAAATGAACGGACAGGTCATATGCGGTTCGCGAATCCGCGTCGGCACTGCTTTGGAACCTGATCTGTGCCCGCGTCAGTGCGCTACTTGTAAGAAGCGGACCTTTGCCACGGAGAAAATTCTAAATTGTGCTGGTCGCTGTGGCCGCTTTTTTCACTGCGAATGTGTGAACATTTCTCCCGAATATTTCCGAAAAATCGGCCAGCAACGCATAGACAGATGGAGGTGCATTACGTGCGCAAGAGATGTCAAGAACCTACGAAACGACGAGCCTGCTGCAGCATCTGCAACAGTGAGTCAAGCAGCAATTTTAGCTTAATTTTTTGTATTTATTGGCAGGGCTTGATGTAGGACGAAAATATTACTGGTAGCCTAACAACCACAGCATAAGTTCGATTACATCATATACATATCTGTACATGTATTTTAATTTTTAAACATTCATTTTTTGCTTACTTTTTTAAAATTGTTGCATAAAAAGCATATTTTATCTTTATACGAATATAAAAGGATACTTTTAAAAGTATCCTTTTTTATGGAAACTTGTAAAAGCATAAAAATAATTTTGTCTGGAAAACCATGAATAGACAAACAAACAAACTAAGTATTTTTGCAAAAAATATTTTTCATCGCCCTATTAGTTTGTTTTGAGAATCTTTCTCCATTTCGGCAAACGCGGTTTCGTAGAGATAATCTAGATAATTATTTGTTTGTTAAATAGTCCATTATGGGTGATGGAGTAAAAAATACACTGATTTATATAGGTTTTACAATTTTATTTTAAAATTTCAGATTGTAAGAATTGCACCAATGCCAGCGACGAGCAAACAAATATGCCAGCTTGTTGAAAGCGACACACCGACTATAAATAGTTCTCCGAGAAATTTTAGGTCTGTTACGACGGTGCCGTACCTAGTAAAAATATAATATTGCATTAATTTTTTAATGGAAGTATTAATTTATTGTTGTTTTTTTTTCCGCCTGCCTCAGACCATCATCTCCAACGAATTCGCTCAGCTCGTCGTCGAATGTCGACGTTCTCAAAGGTAGTGATGTAAAGAAGAAACATCTGGAGGAGCTTAAGTATTCACTACTGAGTCAGCTGCAGAGCGGCATGCAAGAGACGCTCACCAAAGGAATGAAAGACGTCAAATCCATGATGAGCGAAAGGTTCGATGAAGTTATCCACGAATTATCCGGCATCAGTTCGAAGGTGGACGACCAGCGTGGCCTGCTGAATATTTATCCAACTCTAGAAGTGTAGCATTCTAACTAGAGCAGATTAACCCTACTGAAGTATGAACCCGGCCGTTAGAAATACTAATTTAAATCGAATTAAATTTAAAATTACCTATCAATTTATGCGTAACTTAATCTGTGGCGATCATTGTATATATTGTAAATTAAATATAGATATTTTTAGATTTTTATTTCCAATATATACAATGATCTCTACACTATCATACATTGCTTATTGTACAGCACCTGTCTGATAAATTCATAAGCCTAAAAATTGTTTAGTAAATTTCTGCCATATAGGGCTCGTACAATGGCTAACAGCGTGCAATTTAAATTAATTTTGTATAAATTAATTTAACATCACCTACAGTATTTGATCTTATCATATTTAGGCCTATCCATTGATTTTTGTTAAAACCATTCAAATATTTTTTCCAAAGAGTACAAAAGTATATTCTGATAGAAATTTCTTTCTAAAAACGGTAGAAAGTATAATGTGCCGAAATTAATGTGAAAACCATATGTAAAATTAACTTTATTAAAAGACCAAATTTGAATTGCCAGCCATAATATTCTGTAAATGTTTAGTCATGGTTGAACAGGGAATTTCTTTTGTGATTTTTATGAGATTGTGGAAAAACTCCCAAAATTAAGTAAGCTTATTTAATCCAGGATTATTAAAGGAACTATAAAGGAAGGATTCCAAAGGAGGAATGATCCATTCATTGATTAACAGTTGTAACACTTGTGGCTTTTGACAATTCGCATCAATTTATGACTGGGAATATGGCTACAATCGAAAGCCGAGCGGAGAACAAATGTCGAGAATCGGATGACACATCGCCCAGGGGGTTGGCCAGTGGGGATCGAACCCATGCCTGACAGTAGCCACGAGCGAGCCGACATACAAGTGGGGCGCGCTCTGCTCACTCACCCAGCGGGGCTTGGAGGAGGCCTTGCCACGAAGGAGGAAGATTTAATCGAAAATTCTCCCCTTAGATGGCGCGGTCGACGCTCCGGACAAGAGACGGTTTTGCCGCTTCGCGCCTACTAAGGTAGGCCTACGGTAACTAAAAGTAACTAAACAGTAACTAAAATAGGTATAGTAATATAGTGGATACTTGTAGTGTATTTGGTTGGCACCGATGGTGATTATCGTTTAGCTCTGACATATGACCACGCTTCTTCCGTGGACATGACGCACTGCATTGTGCCTGGTTGTGACGCCGGTTATCCAACAAGAAGATGGAAGAACAGGAAAGAAGGCAAAAGAAATGCCAAGATATTCAGAATGCCAAAGGTGAGCCTACAATGTAGACCTACCGTATTATACATGTAAGTTTATAACTAGACATAGGCCCATACATTCACCGGTACCACGTACAGTACATCACTGCATGTAGGCCCTTGTTACTGCATGTAACCACGGACTTGAGCTTGTCTTAGTCAAGTCAGCCTAGCTTTTGCACGTAGGAATTTCCATTGCATTGCATTATCGTGCGTTCTTCGAGAATACACGTGAGATCGATAATGGATATTCTCACGTGCAAAACGCTGTCTTGAGTAAGACATGCTCAAGTCTGAGGTTATAGTGATGATACGTTAAAAATCTGTTGAGCATTGAATGACGTAGGCCTATACGTCCACGTCCATTATAGTCTCACGTCGTTAGAGCTGGTGTAAAATTGTCGGAAATTTTGTTCTGATGCTATATTGGCCTTTCCAGGACCCAGATACGTTTATGAAATGGCGTCAAGTTATTCCTACAGTAAAGGACAGAATCCTGCAGCTTTCAGATGGCATTTGCGAGGCTCATTTTGAAGAAGGCATGATCGAGAGGTTGTGTGTGTTCAATAAGGCAAAGCACACCGAAAGGGAAATGATGAGCCTGAAGTCCGGAGCTATACCATCAATATTCCCATCAATTTGCCAAATAACACGCAAAGGTGCTTTAAAAAGAAAAAGAGGGCGGCCGAAGATCATCGTCACAACTGGCAAGAAAAGAAAGGCAAAATTGTGTCCTTCAGCTACAAGAACTGGAGAACTTAAGGAACTCGGGGGAATTATAAGGCTACCGCTGGAAGAAATGTTATTCTCGACTGTTGATCGTCGTCAAAGCCATGGAATTTTACTAGTTGAATATTCGACGAACTTCTTTGATGTGCTACTGCACGATATCACATCGGTTCGGATGCCATCGCGAAATTGGTCTGCGACATTAGTCACCTGCCTGAATGCGCTAATGTGGACCGCTTACGACACGGATTATACGATTTCCAAGCGCGTTGTGGTTGGCAAAGATTTGTCAGTGAAGGTAAGTACAAAGAAAACATCAAAAATATACAAAAAAAAAAATAGCAAAAATGTAGAACAAAAGTTTTATTTTTAAGGTTTTCGTGTGGGGAGGAGAAGTCAACGTAAGCCGAATTCCAAAACCTGATAGTGTCGACGATGTGGCTGCTATCCTAGCGACAGTTGAGAACTTGCGACCTTGTATCAACTCTAAATTTAGGTAAATGTTATTTTTGCCCCATTGTGAAATACATATTGTGCAATGAAACACTTAAATTTTGATTTGTGATGCCATCTTTCATAGGTTGGAACGTTGTATTGGCTACGTAGCTCCCCTACAAACGGGACTTTTTTTACAAAGATGCCTGCCCTGCCAAGTTCATTGGGAATCGGAGGGAAGAAATCCAAGAGCAGCTCCAACGCTTCCCAAACTCACGGGTTTCACTTCACGGGACAATGTCGAAAGCCCGTCAAAGAATAGCGAACGCCTTCCAAGAAAGGTAATAATTTTGTGAACGATATGCCGTGGTGCATCATGCACGTACGGTGCTAACTGCTAAGTCCACATGTCAAAGTAGAACGATTAATCAAATCAGGTGCAGATATTCTAGACATGCTACCATTGCAAGTGCGATAACCCTGGAAGCTTGATGTTTTAACATTAACTGCGCGCGCGAGCGTCGCTCAGACTAGTAACCTAGTCTGGGTCAGTGTTTCTTGGTGTTTCTTTCTAAATTGTTGATGGCTTTGTTGCATTTCCAAAAGTATGAGCAAAGCTATTGTGGGCTCGCACTATATAGACTAGACCTTGCTCTTAATTCCTATTACTGAGATATTGTTTTATTATTACATTTTACGCTCGTATATTTTTAGAAATGTGCTGTTCTTGGATGCTCCAACAGTTATAGGAAATTGAAGGAATGGAGGAAATCTGAATGCCACGATCATCCTGGATTAAGGCACTATGAATGCTCATGTTTGGCTCCTTTCAGCCTACATAAATTTCCAAAGAACGACGACGTTCAAAGGCTATGGATAGCTGCTCTACGTCGTAAACATTTCCAACCACATGCATCGTCAAGAGTAAGATTCAAAGCATTAATTTCTTCTAACTTAACAATGTTTGTTACTCAATACACGAGTACTTAAGCAAACGAAGACCATTTTTGATAAAAATTAAATTCTGTGCTCGTTTAATTTAAAAAAAAATTGTCTGCGCTTGTACTTGTGTGTTGAGTAACGGATAAATTCTTGTGATCTAGTCGATCTACTTCATTGAGTACAATCTGTATATTTTGTAATTAGGCATAGATTTTTAACCAGCATACAACTGTGCTTTTATTTTTTTCATTTTCAGATTTGTTCCAGACATTTTGTTGATGGAAGGCCAACGGTATTAAATCCGCTTCCAACTTCTTCGAATCACAGTTGTGAAACAAGGGTAAATTTAATATTCAGAACTCCATGAATAAACTACTCATCAAATAGTCTCTGTACGATGGATGCCCATCATGCCCTCAGGTTATTAAGAAAGCCATTGGCTTTAAACGACCTGCACTTTTGGGCCCTAAGCTACCCTATGCCTACACCAAAGTCCTGATGGATAATATAATTGTGACATGAACTCAATAGAGATCTCGCTGCATCCAATCAAAATCGCATTTAAAATTATCAGATTGCAAATACTCCGCACCTCTGGGAAGTTGGAAATGAGACTTTTACCTTGACTGATCGTTCTTGTATGGGCAGGTATGTGACTTACAAATTTGATCACTAAATCCTTTTGCATTAATTTACTGAATTTTAATTCTTTGACTGCTTATTTAAGTCTTTCAAACGTTGATTTATTGTTGACCTTTTCTTTTTTTAATTTGATCACCGGGTCGACGAATATATTGGCGTTCTCAGACGAAGTGGAGTCACCAAGGAAGATTTGCAGCAACTTAAGTCAGAATTACTGAATCAATTTAACTCTGGAATTCAAGTCACGCTCAAGAAAGAAATAGACGAGGTTAAATTATTGATCAATGAAAGGTTCGATGAGGTTCTCTATGAATTATCTCTGCTGAGGTCGAAACTAGACGAGCAGCGTGTTCTGCTGAATCTTAATCCTACTGTAGAGATTGAAATAGAGGAGATTAAACCGGAACCACCTTCAGATTTCTGACACATTTTTAAAGACTCCTGATTTAAAATTAGAAATTAAATTAAATTGAAATTGTGCATTACTGTATGTCTATTTAGGCGTTGCGCTAGCAAATTTTCATACCGCGCAGCAGCTGAGACAGAATATTCATAAACACTCCAGTTTAATTATCAATATTTTGCAACTTGCAAAATGTTTAAATTTCTAAATTGACCTGTATGATAACAAAGAGATGTTTTAAACTAATTTCAAACGTAAAATTCTTGTGTGTCAAATAAATTTTAGAGAATTTATATTTATTTTGATGATTAAATTATTAAGCACATTTTCCCTTTGTCTTCTGAATATATCAACTAGCCTATAATAAAAAACTGCAACCACTAAAATCTGCAAAGAAATACTTTTCAAATAGGCGTCGATAGGCCTAATTAATCCAAAAACATTCAGAAATCAGAATGACGTAGGCTATGTAACTACATGGGGTACTGTATATAAATTGTACATTTAATTATCGTACCGTATCACTAACCATAGGCCTGAGCTTGTCTTAAGTCGGCCTTTCGCACGTGTGAATTTCCATTGAATTCCATTATTGATCCCACGTGCATATTAAGATTGAACGAGCGATCTCGAGAATGCACGTGCGCATATGGTGGTGCGATCAATAATGGAATTCACGTGAAATTCTCAGGTGCAAGCCGCTGACTTGAGTAAGATAAGCTCAAGTCTGTGGTTATATCGATTCGGCCCTATGCCTTCACATCGCGCATGCGCACATTTATTTGACCATTTGTTATTCCAATTTTTCTAGTTCACTTTTGAGGACCCCGTAGGACGGTAATATTTTTTTTGTTTTTTTATCCTGCATTTTCAGAATCAATGCTGCCAACCTGGGGGAGATCGCCCTATTTCTAAAGATATTGTTCATATTATCTTGGGATCAGAGTGATAGGGTTTGCAATTGTTTTGCAAATAAACCATTGTTCTTCTTACACTTTTTAGTTTTAAAACACAAAGAAATAAGGAAAAAAAGGCTAAAAAACAATAGTTTATAGAAAGATATTGTCAAAGACTCAAAATTAGGCCTATATCAAAATATAAAAAAATCAATTTTTAGAAAAATATTATCAAAAATATATAAAATATTAACAAAAAATTAATAATTGATAGAAAAAAATTGTCAAAAATATATAAAAAAAACATGTGAAGTTATTTATTTTGATCGATATTCTACAAGTACATTAAAAATGACGGTATTTTTTTAATTTAGGGAATTTGGATAGGGAATTGCTAAGTGCTTAATAGGGAAATATTTTGTGTAACTGGACAGCACTGATCAGAATTGTCCATTTTCAACTGAATAGAACAAGATTGCGTCGTGTTAATTTTTTCTCTCGTTGAAAAAAACCGTTTACATATTAATTTCAAGAAGTGAATTCAAATCAATTTCATCATCCTCCTCCTCCACCCTTGAAGCACAAAGGTTTGTCTGAAATGCAAAGAAATATCGTGAGATAATCGTTGCCCGCATCGCTTGGGTTCATTGCAGGTACAGTATGTAATTAGGCCTACGAAGAAGAAAGCGCAGCAGCAGCAGCCATTTTTCAAACCGCATTTTTCTACCGATTTGTAACGTTTTATTAGCGCCGCAATTCTTTTTAATCTGCCTTTATTTGACTATTTATCATTGCCTCGCGACGTCCATTTCTACGCCCGTGACGCTAATTCGCCTTTTTGGCGAAGCGCGCAGGCGATGTAAACAACTCAGCCCTGTTTACATTCTCAACCAGCGGCACGCGGTAGCCAAAATGGCCGACCTTTTCTCTCATCAGGTCCCATCTGCGCATTCTCCTCTAAAAGGATGTACAAAGATGACAAAAGCTTTACAATTCCCCGCTGCCCACGTTATCCCTTATATCTACGCTACATTTTCCAACAGAATTTGAATCTCAAACGTAAATTAAGACAGTCGCATTTACATGTAGCAGGTCATGCATAGCTTACGCCCTAAAGTAGCGAAACCAACCTTCGGCCGCGGTCCATTTTACATATAGATTTCATTTTTTTGTATACCGATTCTACACATTAGTCAATTTACTCACAACTCATAACTTCAGTATCAGTTAACGCAAACATTAGTGCTCGTTCACTTCCATTTCATGTAGGTCTGTTGGAGTGCATTCGTTCAAGTAGCTTTACTAATCTGCAGCCCCTTTTACATATAAAAATTTCTAACCAGTTGTCCATCACGTTAGCCTACGTCACTAGACTCAAAATGAAAGGCGATCAACTCGTTGTTAGAAGCATACATGTAGCTTCACCAACCTGCGGCCCGCTGTACCTTTTATATCTAAAATGTTACACTATGGTACTTTAGACCTACAGTCCTGCAATCCAATCAGACTACGTCAACACAGGTCTACAAATAGCTTCACCAACCTGCGGCCCGCGGTACCATTTTTATCAAAAATTTTACACTTTGGTACTATAGGCGTCTATAGACCTAGGCCTACTGCATTCGAATCAGACTGAGTCAACACATGACTACAAATAGCTTTATCAACATGCGGCCCTCCGTCCCTTTTTATTCTACACACCCCAAATCCATTACCAACGGAAATAAACCGTCGTCATTCATCACCGCACGAAACCAAACTTCGCGGTTTTTTTTTTTAGTTTTTTAAACCTATGTTGCACGTCTGTTTATTCCGTTACATGCGGTTCCTATATAGTTTCACAACCTACATTCGCTGTCTGAAATCCTATTTTTTTTTTCCAATGTGTTCTTCCTGAAACGAAAATCTCCACCTCAAATCTTTTTGTCCAAATTTGCCTTTGTCTCTCACCGCTCGCGCAGATTAACGATCATCCGTCATGTCGATAAAGACGGCCAGAGTTTACGTGGGCGGGCTGCTGGACAGCGTCAAGAAGGAAGATCTGGAGCGCGAGTTCTCCAAGTACGGCAAACTGTCCAATGTTTGGGTGGCGTGGAATCCGCCCGGTTTCGCGTTCGTTGATTTCGACGAGGAAGACGACGCCGAAGAAGCGATCCGCATGATGAACGGCCAGGACGTTTGCGGTGCCCGCATTCGAGTTGAAATGTCTCGTGGGAAGGCCGGAGGCCAAAGAGGCGGCGGTGGAGATAGAGGTGGCGGCCGTGGACGCGGTGCTGGAGGAGGATACGGCGGCGGAGGAAGAGGCGGGGGCGGATATGACGGCGGGAGTCGAGGTCGTGGCGGTGGCAGCTATGGAGGCGGCGGTGGCGGCTACAGAGGAGGTGGAGGATCTCGTGGCGGCGGCGGCGGTTTCTCACCTCGAGGCGGAAGTCGTGGGGGCGGCGGCGGCCGTTACATGAGCGGCGGAGATCGCGGATCACGATTCGGAGGAGGAGGAAGTAGGGGTCGCGACCGCGACTCTTACGACTCTTACGGATCGTCTTCGTCTTACAGCCGCAACGGAGGCGGGCGAGATCGCGACACCGAATATAGTGGCGGCGGCGGCGGCGGCAGCGAATACTACTCGACACGATCTCCATCGGCCGGCTATCGCAGCCGATCGCCGTTCGGAAATCGCAGGTATAGCCTACTAGCTAGAGCCACTTGAATCGAGCTCGTGTCTAGTTCGCTCAAAACTACTCTAGAGCTACTTGCGTGTATTTTCTCCTTACGTCACCAAACGTGCTCCGCATTAATTTGACGAGGGCGGGCGAGAAAGTCTTTCGTCTCTTTCTAGGTCTCCATCCAAGGTTGCGTAAGTTCCGGAAACAAAAAGGGCTCGCTCGCCCCCAAATCACATTTGGCATAACGAAAGACTACTAGAAGTAGCAAAAACAAGCAACCTCAAATCTGCTAGGCCTACTGTGTGATCGAGGACAGATTCAACGAACTTAATAATGCCCGACCTAGAGTACGGTAGCACATAACACCACATCAGCAGCACGCTAGCGATTATTACGCTCTAGAATCTGGATCATAATTGTTAGTGGAAATAGCAGACCTGCCTAAACACAGTAAGAATGAAACGATGACTGTCCCTCTGCAAGAATGAAAAACAAATTACCCTTATTTGCTGGGACTCACGTGAGTCACTGATCAAGAGTTGCTATGCCGTCGCCAATTATTCTTTCGTTGTGCCAACTTCTGAACTACCACCACCTCTCCTCCAAATATTTCTCTCCTCTGATTATATTTCGTCGCGTTTACAATTTATATGTGGGCATTGAATTGATGAGTGCTACGTCCATTGTCCCACTTGCACTGCAATATTTTCAATTTTAACGGCTTTCTCGACCTCAGTGCCTTCCGATCTTCGTGCGATCAATTAACGGTGACGACCGGATTTGCGATTTCCCCGCCTTCTACTACTGATCAAAAACAATTCTTCGTCCCGTTAGGGCTACTTTGCGGCTGATATGGTCATATACCGTAATTGTCATTTGCCACGCCCAATCCGCCAACAAAAATATCTTCTTGGATTAAAAAAAAACGATACGATTGAATCCTGCTGCGTAAAACATTCTCGGATTCCATCAAACATTATACGATATTGGTCAAACACCGACGTGATCTTCGTTTTCAATGCCCATGTAAAAATATTATTTTGTCAACGACGTTCTGCGTCGCCTCTGCATGTGATGGGACACAAGTCACGCAACGCACCCTCTCAAATTTATTGAATTGCTCCAAGCAAAAAAAACAACATCTGCGTAGCGTCTGCATGATGGGACACAACGCGCACTCTCAAATTTATTGAATTATATTCAATTTAGTTTCGCTAAAGAAAAGTTTAAAAAAACCTTTAAAACATTTTTTTCTTCTTTTTAATTTATTTTTGTTTTGTTTTTATACCATTATTGACTTAAGTCTTCCAATTTTTTTTTATCGTCGCTTCTTTCTTGTGATTCCCACATTTTCCCCAATGTCGAACTCTCATGCAACCATGCCCTGATGAACTGATGATTTGATGACCTCTGTATGAACTGATACCATTTTTTGTTCTTCTCTCCAATGCATTGTTATCTATTGCACAGTTAAAGGGTGTCTACGTGTGACGTTGTCTCGTGATACTGCGCTCTCTACGACTAGCCCACTGCTACGACTACGATTGACTACCACTACGATCTGTGTCCTCCTACTGCTGCCGCTGTGGCTGTAGGAAAATTCGCCTGTTCCGAGATAATGTCCGAGTTCCACGAATTTCGTAAGCAGTCAAAAGCGCAAACTACACACCACACGGTCACACTTAACACCAAATCAATTGACACGATTTAACCTTTCTAGGCTACACATAGGCTACCCCTACACTTTACATTGTACTTCACTTCGTTTTTCGTAACCTTATCTATAAACCAAATATCTTCGCGCCGATTTCACCCTCAACCTCGTTTCCATTCCCTTCAGGATTCAACGATCCTCAATAAAAAAAATCGCAAGGATTTTTTTACCCCACCCCGTTATTTTAACCACGATGCTAAGGTCTTGTGGGTCGGAAAAAAACCTCCAAAATTCGGATGACGACCCAACCCAGAGAGCTTTTTGGAGTATGATGGCGCAGAATGTTAGAATCTTTATCGATGACACGTCACACCCAAAAAATATGTTTTGCAAACCACAACTACGACGACGAGTATAACTTCGAATAAATTCAATGTATAACTCCGACTCAAGTCATTCAGATTAACCTGCTACTTTTGTCTTAAAACCTTCTTCGTTACGTTACCGTGCCCTTCCTCCCCTGTTGACTGCGTACTCAAATTGTCACCATGGTGATTCTCACGCATTTACGCACTTGACGATCAGAGTCTGATCACATTTTATTCGCAAAAATTCATCGATTTTTACATGGGGCTACAACCTACCGATCATGACATTCGACGTTATATTAGATCTAACCTACCAGTACATGTAAGATCACGCGTAAACTTGTTCAGAAATTCTAAATTTCAATGCATAGTTAGGCCGACCAAATTTGACTCCAGTCTCTTCATTGTAAATAGTTTTGTTTTTTTGAAATTTTATTTGACAACATTTGTGACGTTTTTTATTTTCTTCTTTTTTCGACTTCTCTTTTAAGTTTTGCAAATTACACTTCGGTTTTGTTTTTCTCGTCGTGTCTGAAATCTCATGAAATAAAAATTAAATTTTTTTTGTATGTATTTCGAGTTTTGTGATAATTTCCTATCGTTTTATAGAGCAGCTTACAATTTAGTCAGTTCCGACTAGGCCTAATCTTAAGCGTCTGTCCCGTTTTTCGGTTTTTAAAACCCACCAACGCAACCAAGATGTTGCAAATATTGTCATTTATTTTTCCAAAAAATATTTATTCAGAAAACAATCTTAAAAAACAGGCGTCCTACAAGATCCCCACAATGCAAAGCTAGTTCTTTAGATTTTTAAAATACGTATTGAATTAGCCCTCAATCTGGGCGTTATTATTTTGTATCCTTAAAAATGCTAACTTGACAAGTGCAAGACAAACGCGCTTTTAAAAACCAAACTTTCCCCGCCCAGGCCTCTGAGGACGGGGCTCAGATGAGCGCGCCCAAATTTTAATAGATTGCATTGTCACCAGAGTTAGGATTGTACGCGAAATTTCAGCGCTCTTGGATCACTGGAAGTATTAAAATACCAGTGGAAGATTTGTGGAATAACAAGAGCCCAAAGCAAGTTAATAGAAACCTTGTAATAAAAATTGTGTGAATGTCCCTCTGCCACAGGCCTAATTGGCTTCTTGAAGAGTAACCTTTCTAATTCCAATGGGATATCGGCATTTACATGTAGTATTTGACTCAAATCAACACTTACGATAGCCTTAATAGTTGTGAATTTATTTCAAAAGTAAAGACGACGCTAATGTGCTTGATCCAATACAGAAAGAAAGGATTTATTTGATCTTTGACAAGGCAGCGGCGCGTCTATCTGTGTTCTGAAACAAAGCTCTGATCATGCGTTTGACCTCGTCGACGGTGAACTCCTGAGCGAGCGGACCTTTGCCTTCTGACCAGCGATCGACGATGTCGGCCAACGATGCTGCCAGAATGAGAAGCAGCTCGACGAATTTTGGCCACTTTGTGACAAAACGATGAATTTCAACTTCACGTCGTTCGTCTTCCGAAACCTACGCATAGAAGCAAATGAGCCAAAATCAGAAAGAAAGTAACGGTGCATTATTTGAAGATCTTTGAAGGACGTTGTTTGGAAACCTGGAAGAGTTGCGGAACGTGATCTTTGACGACGCTGAAGACGGCGACCAAATGAGTGGCCCCGGCAGCGGGAAGATCCTCCAGCGCGACCACACGTTGGACGACGTCCTCGATGGTCGAATTGACAAGCGTTCCGAGAGCGCGATTGAAGACCTTGAGTGGCAGGACGTCCGTCCAGACGGACTTGAGATGCTGCAGTTGAAGGACGCAACGTTTGACAGAGCGCTCGATCGTGCTCGTCGATTGCGCCATCTTTGCAGCGTCGACGATGGCCTCCTGAAAACCGTCCATCGTCGTCAGCAGCTGTCGTCGCTGAAGTCGCATCTGCTCGAGGAAGATCTGAGCGCCCAATTCGCGCAGAATCGGAATCAGATCGACGAACGTGATCGTGTTGTCCTTTTCCAATGCCGAGCCGGGAAGGCGACCATGGAACTGCTGGCCCAACGTCCTCATATGGTGCGCAATGTACATGCAGTTGTTGTGGAACAATGCTAGAAATGTGGTGCATTTATTATTATTTTTAAACTACATGTGCAATTGAAAGAAGACTGAATGTAATCTTCATTTTACCTGCTTGCTGTGGCAGTGATTCCAGTCTTTCCTTGTGGTGAGTCGGTACGATGTCACAGTACAGCTCGACTGCATTTCTGGCCGTCACGAACAAACGCCCGGCGCAGAGCGCACTGCTCGACGTCGCCTCTTCCATCACGCTGTACAGAAGCTGCACGAAATCGTAAGCCGACTTGCTAATAAAAAGGGGGGAAATTTGTATTTATTATAATTATTGAATTTTTCTATTATAAATTTATATGGCACTTGCGTCCGTTGGTTTGTCTGACTTCCTACAAGATTGTCCCTCTCATTAGGTGCACAGCAAAATCACGTGCAAAAAAAATTAATATTTAATTTCTTGAACGTCACATATCGCACGTTTGATGCCTAGTTATTAAATTATTAAGCCTAGAAATTTTTTGCATACTCCAGGTTTTTGTTTTATGCTTTTTATGTGAACGCGCCTTTAAAGCAAATAATAAAGAACAATTTTGTGCCTTCCGTACCTAATCTGACAAGGTGGAAATTTGAGGATATTTTGGTCAAGCTGATTTTGATTATAACTCTGACGACTGTCCAACGTGGAGGACTCGACGACGATGTTGGCTCCGTCCGACGGTCTAACGGCTTCGTGCAGATCGCCCAGCATCAGCTGCCTGGCCTTGACGAGAATATCTTGACACATCTTGTTGGCGAAGAGAGCGTCGACGTTTCGAGCGTAGGCGACTATGCCTTCGGCTTGCTCGTCGGCAATGCCGATTTCCAGCAGACGAGCCTGCAGTTTGGACGCCGCTTCGACCACTCTAGCGAACGCTTCTAGATCTTTGCGTTGGCATGGCACGGACGGTGCGAGGCACTCTTTGATGAGGTGGTCGTAGAAGTTGGAGCAGAAGACGTTGCCAAAAAGGCGCATCATCGATGCCGAATTACCATCATCGTTGTTGTCGTCACAGGAACAAGCAAGAGGTCTTTGGCCGAACGAGTTCTCCAGAAAGTCGAACATGGTGTGCAGTTGGACGAAGACATCCGACGGACACGGACGCGTCATAGTCGAGCGGACGTCCACTTTCAATGTGGCCCTGCTGTCGTCGCCATCTGCGACCGTCCACGCGACTTCGACCGTCTTCGTCAGGATTGGGACGACTACGTGCTTGAGCAGGCGTCGAGAGAACGCTTTGAGTTTCGGCTCGAGGTAGCCGAGAATCTGCAAAGCCCTCACCAGTTCTTCCAATGTCGAGGGCAAACTGCGTTCGTGACGCGTCGTCTTCGCGACGTGCAAAGTCGTCACCGATGTCGCAGATCTGGCGGCCGGCGGCCCCGATGGCGACTGTTCTATGGATTTATTCGTGGAGTCGTCGCCCACATCATACAGACCGTTGTAGTGCGCGACGTCGTTCTCGTTCACCTCCCAGACGACGCACTCTTTCCAGATTTCGCTCAAATCGTGCACGAGCTTCTCGCGACGCACCGTGCACTCGGTCTTCAGACCGACCAGCGCTCGAATCTCGCCGTCGCCGCCCCACGTTCGAAGCAGATCGTCGGTGAGTACGTTCAGTTTGTCGAGACTCTCCAAGTTAGACTCGGACGACTCGAGCGCTTCATGGACGGCCACCAAGCGATTGACTACCTGAAGAGTTTCGGAGGCAATCGTGAGCTGACGTCGAACGTCGCGAAATGCTTCGTTCGACTCTTGCATCTGAGGAACAAGCTGCAGGACAAAGAAGGTGGATCTCAGCTCAAGTTGAAGTTAAGTAGAAAGTATTTTAATAATAGGCCTACATGTAATTGTACTTTAATTGTTAATGTTTTACAATTCTTTACAACTGCAGAGTGCATGTAAGTGAGTTTAACAAGGATAAAAATACTAAACCTCGTTCTCGACCAAGTTGGTCAGTGAATTGAGCTCGTTGGAATAGTTGTCATATTTGGCAGCCAGTTCGGTGGTGCGCACACTAACAGGCAAGAACTCATTGTATCGAATACGCAGCCTGTCTTGGACGTTAATCTTGAGGTCCGCTATTCGACGGCCGAGAGAAACAATCTTGGTGCCCAGCTCGTCTCTTTGCAACTTGCCTATAACAAAAAATGTTATTAAACCCTTTTAGCATTAAAGCTTGTCTGCTTTCAACAGGTTTTATTCGGGTCTAGGCTAGCCCTCTCGATGCACTGATGCGATGGGGCATTTGCAGCGTAGACCACATTCTGTACGAAGCATGAAGGCACTGGAGGAGCGCGTTGCACATGAAACTTCGATGTTTCAACCACGATATTTCGTACATATGTCATCATGTCCGTTTCATTGGACAATCAGGATCCAATGATGACGACAAAATGTACGAAATTCTCTTAGGCCTAGTGGAAACATGGAAGTTTCAAGCCGTGTACCGGTACGGTATTAATTTACATGCAGGCACGTTGAGGCACGCGCCATGCCTAGGCCTACAGAGAAATGTAATAGTTTTTTGGTTGAGCCTCAGCAGCTGAACCAGAAGTTGTCCCTGAAGCAAGTAGGCCTAATCAAAATTTAAGCTTCTAGGCGGACACTAATTAAAATCATGGATTAGGCCTACTCATTATTAGCCGTAATTAGACTTAATTAAATTAGCATTTGTCCTATTTACCTGCCGACGAGAGGATTTCCGTAACTATTGAAGCCATTTTCACTGAGCAACTAGACTCAAATTTTCGACTTTCGTAACGTTTCGTGGCTCTGAGCAGACAATCGGTTCCGGTTGTGAAAATGCTTGAGTGATGACGTCATTTCCGCTTTTGTGTTGGCACTGATTTTCAGGATGGCAGCCTCTGTGCGCGACAAGCAAATCGGTGAGAATGGCCTATTTGTTATTTAAACGTGTTAAAAGGTGTTTTTCTTCTCATTTATTTGTTTTATTTGTTGGTTGCGGTTGTGGGTGTGGTATGGCATTGTTAAATGATGCCTTGTGAAATACTCCATATGGCACCGTAGGCCACTAGCCGTGAGCCCGTGACATCTGAAATTCACGGTGGTCAAACCCCATCAAGGTCCGACAGCTTTGATCGAGCCTCCGACTAATCATCAGACATGATTGTCTGAGGCCAGACATCAGACGTCCGGCGGCTTTCTGAGGATTAGGATTGGGACACGGCCGTCTGAGAATTGGCCCATTCCTCAGACACGGCTGCCTGAGGATTATGGGACTCGATTAGTCCATATTTCTCAGACAAGGCCAACAGAGGATTAGTCCATTCCTCAGACAACGACTGTCTCAGGATTTCCGGGGGCCATCTGACATGTGGATTATCGAAGCCAAGGACGAACTCCCTGGTGGAACCATAACGATCGTATACGAAGTCATTTATGAAAAACTGAGTCGACTCCAACGAGACTAGGCCTATGCATACTGCTGGACAATGGTCCAACCATATCCCTAAAACTAGAGAGCTCTACCAAAAACCGCACTAGAGAGCTACTTGACATTGAGATCTTTTAAATAAAGCAAGTTTATTGATTGTTTCAGCGGCGATCAAACGTATGCTATGTTTGAATACGCCAACGACGAAGGCTTCGGCCGTGGAACCGGTCTGGAAGATCCTGATCTACGATCGTTGCGGGCAGGACATCATCTCGCCCCTGGTCTCCGTAAAAGAATTGAGAGAGCTTGGCATCACACTCCACCTGTAATTAGCTAGTTACCGTACATACGTAACGTTTGCCGTCCACTTTTGATACAATTATGTGTAAGAGTTTATATTTCATTTCAGATTGTTGCATTCCGACCGCGATCCTATTCCCGATGTTCCGGCCATCTACTTCGTAATGCCGACAGATGAAAATATTCAGAGGATTTCACAGGTTCGCTACTTTGCCAAAGGATAACACTTTTGAATGTGGAGTCCCTTTTTTGTACTCAATGTGTATATTTAAGTCAAGCTAAAACCGATACACCTATTAGGCTACTCGTGAATTTTAATTAATTCAGTCATTTGTTTTTAGGACCTCCGCGACCAGCTGTACGACGCTTATTATTTGAACTACGTGTCGGCCATCTCGAGGCAGAAACTCGAAGATCTGGCCGGCGCCGCGCTTCAGGCCACCTGCGTTCCACAAATTCACAAGGTCTTCGACCAGTATCAGAATTTCATCGCGCTCGACGACGATATTTTCATCCTGAGACACCAGAATTCGGAGTCGATGTCGTATTATGGTGAGTCCTAAAGTTAATCGCCAGTGTGTTTAGCCAACTAAACTCGTATTATTATCTTTTATATTAAATGACCGGGGGTCAACAGCTCAAAAGGAAGTTGGAGCCCAACGTTATAATAAAATATAAAATTTATTTCTGTCTTTCCAATTTAAAAAAAAAGCAATCAATCGTGGTGAAGTGAAGGACACTGAAATGGACTCAATCATGGACAACATTGTTGATGGCCTGTTTTCGGTCTTTGTAACTTTGGGTATTTATTTTTTAAAATTGACTTCACAATTATTTAGTACGGCGTTCAAAAAATGATTCCTGTTGATCATTTTATTTTCTATATTTTTCCATTATAGGGTCTGTTCCCATAATCCGATGTCCAAAAGGTAACGCGGCTGAAATGGTCGCTGAACGACTGGACAAAAAGTTGCGAGAGAACCTCCGCGACGCCAGAAATAGTCTCTTCACGTCCGACCCGTCTCAATCTGGTCAATTTAGGTGAATTTCTCGTTCTCCATCATTAAATCATCTTACACTCGTATATAAAATTATACAAATTAGACATACATGTACAATGTATGTGTCCTCTGTAGCCTCCTTACTCAAGTAAGACAACTTCAATATAATCACATAAGTTTTAAGCGTAGTTGACGTTCTATTTTTTTGAACCAATCAGCTTTCAGCGACCTTTGTTGGTTGTTCTCGACAGAAATGTCGATTTGGCCACGCCGCTCCATCATACGTGGACGTACCAGGCGCTCGCGCACGACGTCCTGGTTAGTAAAATACACATCTGTAACTGGTTTCTTAACTTATTTAATCAAGCAAAAGATTAATCGTGTCTTGCTTGAGTAGGATTTCAGTTTGAATCGGTTGAAAGTTGACGAGGAAGTAGACAAACAGGGTAGTGTACACGGAGGTGCGCGGCACAAGACAAAGAAAACCAAGACTTACGACATGGGACCAAAGGACGCATTTTGGGCCTCGCACAAGGGCAGGTAGTGCGGTCCTCGATCTCTCACTCTTAAAGTTGACAGTTTTCAAACGAATCGCGATTTACATTTTTTTCTATTTCCGCTGCGTCATTTTAGTCCATTTCCCATGGTCGCCGAAGCTGTGCAAGAACAGCTTGAGTCGTATCGCAGCGAGGAAGAGGAAATCAAGAGGCTCAAGACTGCCATGGTGAGTTTAATCAGTTGATGAATTGAGGCAAATATTGAAGTTCAGTGTTACATGAGTGTAACTTCCTTAACTAAATAGGGGTTAGGGTGATAGAAGCTTTAATTTTCTTTTATTTAAACTTTAAATTTATCTCATGAACATTAGGGGCTGGATGGAGAGGGTGAAGAAGCTGTCGGATTATTGGACGACAATACAGCTAAATTGACGTCCGCTGTCAGGTAATGTTTGCGTCTAAGAAGAACTTAGCACCCATTTATTCGTTTGTAAATTTCAAACTAATTATTTTATCAGTTCTTTGCCTGAACTGCTGGAAAAGAAGCGTCTGATCGACGTGCACACAACGATCGCGACGGCCATCCTGGAACACATAAAAGCCAGAAAATTGGACGTCTACTTTGAACTTGAGGAGAAGATCATGGCCAAAGCGGCATTGGTGAGCTTAAAACATATCTTTTTTTTTATAACGTGCTGTAATTGAGTTCCAAATTACTTGTCCAAACAGTTTATACTTTAAGAAAGCCTTGGTTGAGTTTTTTATTTATTTTGTGTGTATGTGTGTGTTTTCAGGACAAGTCCATTGTGGACATCATAACCGATCCAGATGGTATTTAATTTATTTATTATTGTAA